>CABFWB010000529.1:209325-220591 GCA_902151455.1 Timema bartmani
GGTGACCTGGCGGTCTAGGGGTAAGGTGTCAGACTTCTGTGCTGAGGGTCCGGGGTTCAATCCTCGGTCCCGGCACAGATTTATCTGATTGCCAAACCCTTCCTTCACCTCTGACAAGACGTGTATTAATCACAACTTGTGAATGTGTGGAATGTCAGGCCTCCACCTTGGTTCGGATCCCACGTTAAACTGTATGTCCTCCATTTAATCTCACAATCACCCTACCATTACACATTACCGTAAGTGCGTATAACCCGAACGGGTAGTAAGACGCGGTGCTAATAATAATAATAATAATAACACCAAAGATTGTACAGAATCTGCTTTGTACAAATTATTGTAAACAATTTCGGGGAATAAAACACGTCCTATGTCAGCCATTTTTTATCGTACAGTTTTTGGATTGTTAACAAAAGGTATACCTGTCTGCCAGACGTGAATTAATTGAATAGAATATAGAGTATTAATAAGGCACTAAATTATTAATATAAACAGTTACAATTTAAAGTTATATCTGAATTATAAAGAAAAAACTCTATATATCGTTGATTTGTTTACCATTTGTGAATTTTCCACCAAAAGCAAAGAAACTATCCCATTGCTCACAAAAATGAATAATATCGCTAATGCCGTGGGAACAGTCTTAAGCTAAAAACTTTTATGCAATCGACGTGACAAAAATATTGTGAGACTTTGTCGTACAAGATATATTGTGTCGTGTGTAATAGGCCTTAGTCTCTGATGATGGCATGTGGTGTGACATCAGATGATCTACAGTGGTACATCATGGCCCCAAATGACTGCGCCTGCGCCTGCGCGTGACTTAGCTGACTTAGCCTCGCGCTCGCTCGGCTCGTCTCGGGTTAGCTCGGCTCCACCTGTCGCTGAAGCACGCTCTCACAAGGTCAAACTTTCATATAGCGCGGTAATTCTAGTTTAGGTTCGTAGATATCAATTCAATAATAATATAAATTATTAAATTTCCTATTTACCATCGATAATTTTGTATTTAATTTTTTCTACTACCTTGCATATTTTATGCGAATTAGTTTTCAAATGTTTGATTAAGAGTTTATCATTGTCCTAGCACGATAAATATATATGCATGTATATTAGTGTTATAAGAGAAAAGTGTGTGTCCAAATCTTTTTAACCTAGACCAATGCTGCTATAGTAGGATTTTGGGAGGAAGAACAATACATAATATTTACAAAAGTTAATAATTAGATCTCATAAATTCATACGCTTTGTAAGCTGCAGCTGTCACTTTTTATATATGTTATCAAAAGCTATAAAATTATACTTATGATTAAGTAAAATGTTATGATTTATATAAATGAAGTAAAATATTATCATTGTCGACTAAGCATGTCTTCCAACCAGAAGCATACCATACATCGGGCTTTAAAACGACTAATATTGGTACAATGAAAGAGGAAATGTTATATTTGGGGAGTGGTAGGTTAATTTGTTTAATATCTTATAGCTATTTGCATGGATATTGTCTTGAAGTTACAACTTAACGTTTACTGTTTTGAAGTAGTTACTCCAGCTACTGGCTCGACGTAGATCCTTAATTTATTGTTTTGGCGTAATATATATACTATCTTTTATAGGTTACTCAAGTTACACGATTTAATTACTTCATTTCGTTACTGTCTTGGAATATTTTGTCAAGTTAGCTTTTTGATTTGTGTTTTAGTCAATGGGGCCGCCTCGTTAAGTGAGAAATTGCCATGCAAACTTTTAGCTCGAAAGCAATATTTAATTCTAGGTTATTTCAAAATAGGGTTTATGCCAAAATAAAGTTGAAAGATACCAACAGGGCTCTTTTTCCTTCACAACCTTATGGTTTGATTTTTATTGATAGAAAAAAATGTGTGAAAATGGGACACTGGCTCAATTTTTATTACATTTAATCACATTTGCGAAGCTATATAACTAGGCTTGATGAAAAAATGCTCTATATTTGACCTTCTCCTAACAAATATAGGTTTTCTTGATAAGCTCACAACATTTTTTAAAGATATTTGAGAACTAGAAGAGAGTTTTACTCTTTAACTTGAAATAAGAAGTTTCTTGGCTTTATTTAGCATATATTTTATTGACGCGACAAAGGTTTGTTTTAGGTGAAGGATAAAACGGAGTATAAGCATATACATAAGAGAAGTGGTTCAAGGAAAAGACACAGACCATTGTTTTACAAGCCGTGTGGCTTGGAAGCTATTGATACTTTCTCGATGACCGAGTCAGCCACCTTAAGGGCAGGCTTCACCAAGTATGGTTCCAATCTGACATTTAATTTTATTTAAAATTAATTTCAAACAGATTTTAAGAACTGTTAATACACATACAATAGCCCCATGGCTTCTTTGATGCTGACTGACAGCTCACAGCTGACTGTCAGAAGTGACAGCTGCTAAACACATGTTTTTGCAGATCATTTGGTTCGGCGTAGGGATACATAGTTTGGTCTGGTAACTTTTCAAAGCCGTCAGCTGTCAGCTGTCAGTCAGCACCAAATAAGCCATGGGGCTACTGTAAGTACAATGTAATATTGTTTATAACATGACACTGAATAATAACATCCCAGTATTTAAAATAAGTGGATACTACCGAGACCATTTTGTATTGAAATCGTTTCTCATTCATTTTTGTTTTCGTTTTATATCCGTTTACTTCTGGTTAGCACTATTACAAACGATTACACGTAAAGTCTGTTCATCGTAGGAATTGTTTTCTGAAAGGCCTTTTCCCCTGCCAGAACTATATTATATAATAGGATATTGGTAGGAAAAAAGACCTTTCAGAGAGTAATTCCTACCGTGAATGGAGTAGAGTCGATTTTAATTGTATTTCAAGATATATTGTAATTCATGTTGTCATCCAGCTAGTAATGTTCTGACTTGACACATGGAATTAATTACCCCATGTTATGGTGTCTACGATGCTACATCTTAGCATATGTAAGCGGTTCTACCTGCTTAATTGGATAGTGTCATCCCAGGGTAAGACAGGCTGACCTTGCTGAGATAAAGGAAAACTTTAACTTCCGAACAGTTTCGGTGGTACGAATAGGTATTTCAAGTTTAGGTCTATTCTGTTGTTTTAATTATTAATATCAATATTTTTACTTTCTCTATCATATTCATTATTATCAACAATACATTCACTCTGTTATGTATATTATTATCAATATGGTAATACATTTTTAGTAAAATGTTTTACCTATTTATAATCCGAATGATTTGTTAATGTAAGTACATTGCCCACTTTAGTAACCGAATGGTCTAAGGCGTCACCCACGTGTTGGACTAGTCTGCTGATGACAGGGAGATCGGGGTTTGAATCCTGGTCAAGTCTATAGACTGTGGTTTTCCTAAATGATTTCTCACTCTCCCCCCCACGCAAATGCGAGTAGATTACCCATAAAATGTTCCCTCTTCATCCTTGCCCCATTAGAATAATTATCATATATGCGTACAGACTGAACAGGAGTACATTTTTAATGGAGCTCAATGGGAAGTAGAATATTAAGAGAATTTTAAAATGTTAATTTTTTTGGCTCTATTCTAGCAAAATTTACCATCAGTCGCGTTCGTTTCAACCTACTTTCAAGCGGTAATGTTTGCACTAAGAGTTTAAACTTGCATTTAGAGACCTTAACATAGTTGTTGGAAAGGTGTCGGTGATGGTGAAGGAGATAGGGATGATGATGATAATGAAGAGGTGCATAAATGTGTCGGCCACACTAACAGAAAACGCGTCATCTCCCTGTCCAAACACATGAAAAGCAACAAGTGTAAATCAAATTAAATCTACCATTCAAACCGGTGTATCAAGAAAAGGGAATAATGAACAATATTTAAAATAATTAAATTGACTTAGTATTTTTTTTTATAAAACATGCAATATAAAGCATTAGTGGTGACGAAATTATTTAAAACTATTTGAGATAAAAACAATATTTAAGCCATTGCCGTATGACTGTATACAAAATACAGTATTTTACAATAAAATATCTAAGCTATTAAGCATTTTTAATAAGTGTATTCTTTTAATTAACATATTTAGTACATAATTAGACGATATAATTAATATAATCACGACTTATTTACAGTTATTTAATTAATTCATATGCATGCCATTATAATAAGCCATATCTGCATTTACCTGCGACTACAGCCAAAATGGTTTAATAGACTTTGTTCAGACTTACATCAAGACTTAGCTGTGATTTTGATTTTTGATCTAAAAGTAAGAGTATTTACTGACGGGTGTTATTTGTAATTACAAGTTTTTTTACATTAATTCTAATTTATTTAAAATTGATATCTATGGAGGTTTCTATGTAATAAAGAATATTGTATGTGGTTATTTTCGAAAAACAATTTATTTAAGAATAATTTACAAAATACTTGTGTTTTTTTTTAATGTTCAAATTGTAGGAAAAAAAAATCTCTAACGGTCTTGATAAAATTTGTAAATCTGTGAATAGTTTTAAACGATATTATTCTGGTTTATAAGGACTACACATTTGAAGGTAGTTTACTAATGACGGATTTTTGAAAATCTCAAATATTTCAAAATGCTTTTAAATAATTTTGCTAAAAACTATATATGAATAATATTTCTAATTACAAACTTTTTTCCTATAGGAAATTTATTTAAAGGATATTTTAAAAGAAACTATTTGTTTTAATATAATGCTTCCAAACAATTATAGACTATATTAGGAAGTACGCACGATTGTGTCCTACTATTTATTTTAAAATGTATTTCTAGAGGAGTTAATGCGTTCTATTGTAGCAAGAGTTAAAGTGTTTGTTAGTTCTCATCACGCAACTACTCACTGTCAACAAGAAAACTAGAACACAACCTGGCATCTCTTGCTCAGAACTTCGTGAGTCGAAGATTAGCATAGCTCTAGTCTAGTTCAAACACGAGGGATTGCGAGTTTTATGGACCGTTCACTCTTCTTAAACTTACAAACATCACGAGGAGATTGGCATATACTCGACAAAAAAAAATATACAAACCGTCTTTATCGTTATAGATAAAATATTATAACATTCCATAATGGATAATTTAACTAAACGTTTGTTTTAGTGAGAAAATTTGACGTCTAAATACTAACCTTATTTGTAAGGATGAAATATTATGATATGCTCTTAGTGGAAAAAAAAGATTTGATGGTCCAACACCTTATCTAAATCAGTAGCGTGTCTGTTTAGTGAGATAAATGTCCCGGGTTCTATTCCTGGTAATGGTCGAAAAATTTATCATCGAAGAAATATGGGTATACCCTTTCACAATGATGAATCAATGGCCTGGGGCTGGATGTTGTGTTTGTTCTAAATTTAAGTTAGTTTATAAATCATGTGATGATATAATCAGGTACACGTTAAATACCTCAAGTAATTAAAAAAACAAAAATGTTGGATGATTTAATTTAATATTGGTTTTAGTGATAAAGCCTGACGTCCTATTATTAATGTATTTATCGTGATGAATGTAATATTATATTATGTTATGTATGATAATAAAAATTATATATGATAGTAAGTATGAAGACCACCTCTGTGGTCTAGTGGTCAGAGCTCCTTGCTTCAGATCCAAAGGTACCGTGTTCAATCCCCAGTGGTTCTAAACCTTATCTGTGAAGTATTGGATCTGGAACGGGGTCAATTTAGCCACGTGAGTACAAGTTAGGAGCAACTTGAATAAAGAATTAACATTGCCAGTTAAGAAAACTGAGATTAACGGCAGGAGGGCACGTTGTGCTGACCACATGACACCATCTATCCTAAAAATGTTGGCACTATCTTCACCAACATGCAGCGGCTGATCAGTCGGTATAACTGGTTTGCAGGCTGATGCCATAGAGTTATTTTTATATAAGATGGTGAACTTCAAAGACTTTACTAATATTAGCCTGGAGAGAGTATGATAAACACTTTTGCGAAAAATTAATAGTATCAATCTAGCCGGTAGGGATTTTATCCCAGCTGTTCACGCGTAAGTCGGGCACGCTATCCTTATGGCCAGCCCTTACCAATAGGAGTATAAATGTCAATAATGGAGAGCAAATAAAAATATTAAGGGCACTCAGACAGCTTTCTTCACAAATGGTTTCATCACACACACACATTATGAACGAAAGTGAACGATACTCCCAGCGGTAAAGTAAATTATTTATCGCCTGTCCGAAAGAACAATCTAAAAACATTATTAGTGATTAATTTTAGACACTACCTTGAAAGGAACCAGTGGCCCTTCGCTTCGCTTTGGGGGCTATTCCCAATGAAACACGAGGACAACACGAAAATGGGCTAACAGTAAAATATAGCTATCTATCTCTAACGTAATATGTAAGTATAATTATATTCATTGAGAATATAAAAGTGAACGTCCTTTATAGAGTCATTTTTATTTATGAGAGTAGTTTCGAAGTAAGATTTCAACCTTCAAGCAAAAATTAAAACTACTATGCGAAGTTGATATCGTTTAAAGATTACAGTCCAATATGCATAGAAAGGGCCTTATCTGACAGCTAGAAAATGTACTAGATCTAATGTCATATTTTTTTTAGCACCACGTTTTATTACCTTTTAGCTGTATACGCCTATAATTACGCTAATGGCTTTAGGGATCAGGGAGTTTACATTGATAGGAATTGTACCCAAATATGCGTGGAGGGAGAGTGAAAAACAGTTTTGGAAAAACTACCCTGAGTACACCTGACTGAGATTCGAACCTCAATCTCCCCGTCATTGGCAGTCTAGTCTACTGCTAGAGAAGCACGTTGGACCATCCGGCCACCGAAGTGGGTTACTGTCACGTATTTACACGTCAAGTCATGTAATTTGCAGCTGTCACTTTTGATAAATATAATCATCAATACATATAAAGTAACACTAATAATAATGCATGGTAAAATTTTGTTAATGCTGTCCGCAAAAAAATGAGTATTTTTTTAAAAGGCTCTTCTTTTTTAAAACCGTGTCATACTACCCGTTAGGTCTATACATATATGCAATTTTTTATTTAAGGTATTTAACATGCACTTTCCGAAATGACTGTTTATATCAGTACGTGAGCATTTCTATGAACGATAGCGAAAGGTCCAACCAATATTGCCGGGAAAGGTATTTTCAACACCGGCTGGATTTGAACCTACGAACATTGGGTCCTGAGTTGAGAACTTTACCCCCAAGACAACCAAGGTCGACCACATATGTAATAATTATGATAGTATGTTAGGAATAAGTAAGGTAGAATTGTTCGTGAAGGGAGAGTGAAAAAACAGTTAAGGGAAAACCACCCTAAGTACACCCGACTTGGAATCGAAACCACAATCTTCCCGTCATCGGCAGTCTATCCCATCGCAGTAGAGACACCTTAGTCCACCCGTCCACCGAGGCGGGTTAAAAAGGCTCTACCTATGAAAATTGAACCGTGGATAAAGCTTGAAATATCGAAATCAAACGAAAATAGGGACGTTAATAAGTTAATGGGTGAATGGGACGTTATATACCACCAAGTGGACCGAATATCCTATCATTCGAGTGCAATGATTTATGGGAGAGACTCCTCGTCATTCTTTTGTTTCACAACCGCAAGCACAGGTTCACTGGAGACCACTAAAAGTTACTGGAGTAGAACTCGAAAGCGATTGAGCCGCAAAGACCGCAGATCCTAGCAGACGGCGATTAAATGATTTGGTTGGAAACAATAGTCATCGAGCTAGCTAAGAAAATGTTTCAGATGTAACAGAGTAGCAATTTCACTTCTTTAATAAACACTATTAGAAGTATCCGGCTTTGCCCAGGGTGAGCCCGTAATGCATTGTGTCGTTAACCCGGAAAACGCTTTTCTCTTCTTTAAACAGAAAGAAAAAAAAAATCTTTTCACTTTATCCGACCCAGTTTTTAATAAATTTTAAGAAATTTATTAAAAATTGTAAAATTCCTTTTTCGAGTGCACACGTTTTTGCACAGGAGCTATTTTTTTTTTAATTTAAGCCCTCTGCTTGTGGTAGATATCGCGCAATGCTCATGACAGACAAATACATTCTTCATTTTATTAATATTTTATTAATATAGATAGATAAATTAAATTTTTTTAATGCAAAAGAAAATATGATCTTCCATTTAATATTACTATTTTGATTTAAATTCATATTGACACACAAGCTTCCATCTGTTTCACCATCATCCACAAGCTTCCATCTGTTTCACCATCATCTTTATTTCCCCTTATACGGTTTCTGCCAAGTTGGGGATTGAATGGTATATCTCCACCTATCTTATCACTTCATCACTCTTCCTCCATTATCCCATTCCAGTCCACATTTATTCTGTTCACACTATTCTTAATCTACTCCAACAATCTAAGTCTTGGCCTTTCCCTGGGTCTCTTTCCATTCATTATAATTATTTCCATTGCTTGCTTTGGTACTCTTTCCCCTTCCATCTTCTTAGCATGTCCAAACCATTTCAGTTTGTACCTGTCCATTTTATCATTCAGCATTTCTATCCCAATTTCTTTCTTTAATTCCTCATTTCTCACTCTGTCTATTTTTGTCTTTCCTTATATACTTTGTAGGAATTTCATCTCCACCAACCAGAATTCCATCTAGTCTCTCTTTGTCATTGTCCAGGTCTCCAAGAAATTTGTAAATAACGATTTGTTTGTCAACCAGGAATTTAAATCTGTCTAAAATCAGCTGTTTCTAGGCAGGCATACATTTTTGTTAGCTTACGAATTGCTGAATCGTTCAATAATATTCTGCTCTATATTTTCGGTGAAGTTGTGAATCAAGCTTTACGATCTTCAGTGGTGATCTGAGGACCACTGCGCAGTTGTGACGAGGTGAAATACATTGTGGAATCATCGTACAATAACACCTGCTAGTTAACACGTGGCACGTAAACCAACTCTCTAACGGTTCACGCTCCATAATACACTGGTCAACAGAGTCTGAGGGAACTAACTTCATGACTCGTGGGGAGATTCGAGCTATCAAGGGGAGAACTCTTTTTATGACAGACCCAAGCACTTACTAGATCTATTCGTATGCATCTATACTTCCCGGTTGCTTTAATGATACCAATTTAGGCAGTTATTAACTAAATATGCGTTTAGAAAACTCTTTTTCAATGCTGTATACTTAACAAAATATTTGTATAGTCTCTAAAATATTTTTCTAATCATGGTACTTGGTTAGTAGAGATGAAAACTATTCGATAATTTCATCCAGAAAATGTTATGGTACAAATAATTTCAGGCTATTTTAATCCCAGTAAGAATATAATGTATTAGTAAAGGCTTTTTTTATAATATTAAATTATTAACATTTTAGGTCTACAAAGACGTGCTGCACACACAAAAAAAACCATTAGCATGTGAATGAGAACGGTTACATAAACCTCAGTTTATTCAAAGGTTTAAGCTTAGTTTAAAAGAATTTGAATTTTCTTGCCCTAAGGACATGGAACGCCGATACGTCACTAGCCAACCACCTTATATAGGTCAAAGATTTCTCAGAGCGGGAATCCACATGCCGTATTGAGTACGGTATCCAATGTCTGAAGAACAGATACCTGTAACAAGGCTTCTCTGTGGGTCATGTCCTCCAAGTGTAGCCACGCACGTAAAGCACGCACAGCGAGCAGTTAAAGGACCAATTACCCTAAGAATTGTAGAAATCGATGATTTTCCATTTATTTATTTTTTGCCACCGCGTTATTTTACCCGACCTTCCCGTATTCAACAGTGGAGTCTACTGTGAAAGTGACGTCTTAGACCATTCAACCACCGAAGCGGGTGACTTTTAACTAGTTTGTACCATTTTCCTATGCTCCACGCATTTATCAACCAACCATACCATCCACCTATTAACACTAATGGGTTAGGTATGAGGGATATATATATATATATATATGTTATAGTAAGTGTAGCCACATTTGCGTGAAGGAAAAGTGGGAAACCATCTTTATAAAAAAAACTCCGTACACTCAGCTTTGATTCTAAACCCCTTTCTTCTCGTCTCCAGCAATATTAGACGAGATGAGACGGACGTTTTTGTCTCTGTGTCTATCGGCTATGGTTTTAGTTTATAAAAATGATAAAGGGAATATACCATAATTTATCTGGTCGCCTTTTACGCCGTTCATTTATACTTTGACCTCCATCACCAAAGCTTGTATAAAGATTTTATAAGTCCAACTTGAGAACTGATCTCACAGCTGATTAACTGGGATGATAGATACAAAATTACGCTAAAATCAGGGGAAAAAAATCAATGTGCAGTTTTTTGCATTCTTCATTTGACAAAAAAAAAATTAGGGCCAGTATGAAATTCTTTCATAACAAATTAAGATTTAATTTTCAACGTTTTTGTGTATTTAAATATAATGTAATGTAAGATCTTTTTTCTGATGTCAATTCCACTGTTTTCTAATTTAAAATACAGAAAACCGTACGTAGCACGCTGTGATGTCTGGTCGGTGCTGTGGTAGCTACCTTAATTAGGTGTTATCCGTGAGCTGCGATGGACTCATAAGGTCTGGGTTAAGATGGGCTTTTAATTTTTGCTTTCATATAAGGAGGCTTGTAAGCCACGTGTACACATTCATCCATCCTTTGTTCACCTAAAGTATTACTTGGGCGAACATTTTTTTAATAAAAAATATTTAAATCAATCGTCTGGAAACACAGCTTATAAATTATAATACATAGCAGTCTGTTAAAATGGACAGTTGGGTGACAAAAGTAATTAGTAGGTTATGATTAGTGATTGATAGATTATATATAAGAAAACATACAGAGGGGCCCTCTACCGGACCGCTTAGATCAGGGGTATTCAACCTGCGGCCCGCGATAACATTATTTTGCGGCTCACCTGGCTTATAAATAATTTAAAATTATTTCAAGAGAAAAAATAACAAATACAGATATGCATATTTTACATAATCAACTAATAAAATAAATACGTATTTAACAAACAATTTTTGCTTTTTGCATTAAGAAAAATATTACTTTTTTTTTTATACAAATGTACTTTAAAACGGCAAATGACAATTCTAGTGGACAAAAAAAAATCGCGCTGCCTTCTGCTATGAGAAAGAAATAAATGGTACGGCACACCGCACAGACTTTCTCTCTCTTTCTATAAACTCGTAAGATTTCTGAACGGAATAATGTACATTGTATCATCACCACTCCACATAAGAACACGCATAAAATAATATACAATGATATA
>CABFWB010000529.1:221864-253208 GCA_902151455.1 Timema bartmani
AGACAGACAGACAGACAGACAGACGGAAATTCAAAAACCACTTTTTCGGATTCAGGAAGTCATGAAACGTCAAAATTCATCAAAATCTCGAGTTCGATTTTTTTGACGATCACAATACTTTCTCTACCTGTAAGATAGAGAGAAAGTAAAAATTAACAACAAGAGAACATACTTTACGAGAAATACGAAATTTCACCGGATAGAGAGTATCAGTATAAGTGTATGATAATGAGCTGATACTAATCCTAATATTGTCCGTACTGTATTGCGGCCCGCGAGCCAACATGAGACTGAAACTTTGGCCCTTGGACATGAAAAGTTTGAAGACCCCTGGCTTTAGAAGGTATTTAAGAAGTGGTCTGTTATATCTAATTTTGGTACATGTCAGAGGAAGTTAGCTAATTTTTAATTAATTATTAATAACTGACAATATTAATTTAATAATTTGAAAGACTGAATCAACAATTTTAGTAATTTTAAATAGTCTTACGTGAAATGTCTCAGTCTGAAGATCAAAGAAAAGGGGCCATTGATGATAGTATTAATATTTTATAGCATTTTAAAAATTCAGTTGCAGTCAGGTTTTTTTTAATGTAAGGATTATTTATTTTAGTTTATGAAGATTACCTAGAACTAGCATAAAAATATTTCTAAATAGGGTTACATTTCCTTTAGTTTTAAAATTAGTGACTGGTTTCGATGGTCGCATGGATTAAGGCAGTGTATCACAAACTTTTCACAGAAGTGGACCACTTTATAAGCGTTCGATGCCTATGTGGACCTTAATATACTACTTAACTGCCTTCTTGGTTAAGCTGGAAGTTCTGTTAATATACGTGTTTATCAAGCAGTAAATGAAGTAATTTTGGGTGTACTGAGGGTGGTTTTTGGGAACATTGATATTTTTTTTTAATTGTCAAGTTGTAAAGCATAATTCATCTGAAATGTAATCATATACGGCCAGGTCACACAAGAGAAAATTTACGTCATCTTTTAAACAGAAAGTCGAACCGGAATTAGAACCAATAACCGAGATTAACAGTTATTTTTATGGAACAACCACCCTCAAAATAAAAATTGCCTAAGAACCAGAGTAGGAATTGGAATCGATATATTATATTTTGGTCCATAAAAGTGTTTATCGGTTCTTAAATTATTTTTATGATTGCATTTTATTCTCTTCTTTCTTTAACTTTATCTTAATTGAAATACTCTATTTTTCCTTTTCTCAGGATTTTTGTTGTCGTCAAAGTTGGCTGTATTCCCCCCCTTTTTTTTTATGTAGATAACTTTTAATTTGTTATAAACTATTTTTTAATGTATTTTTCTATTTACGAATTTTATAATGGTGGTAGAGTATATATATTAAATAAAAAATCCAGGAATCAGAAACAGAAACCAGAAACTATTTAAGAATCAAAAAGAACCAGAACTTTTTTTTTCTTCTACCGGAATCAGAAATGGAACCAATCAATATTTTGGTTCGAAACCCTGCTTTTGAACGCCCTAGTCAAAAAGTTTGAATACCATTGAGTTTTGTGTTTGATTGAGATATTAAATATAATTCACATCACAGCATCGCCCACGTTTATGTTTTAAAATCACGGATATCTATCTATCTATCTATCTATCTATCTATCAAACGAGCGACGCAAGCTCACTGTAACAACTATTGTGTGAACGAGTCCTTGTTGAGTCAGTATTGGTCAACAATTGAGTGGACCGGAACGTCTAACCTGTTTTTGTTTACGTCGAGATGACCTTGCTTGCAATTTCTTTCTCACACAAAATGTTTTATTGTTTTTTTTAGTGCTTGTGTTTATCTTTTTTCCTTCTTCTTCTTAACTGTTCTCCTGAGTCAGGTTGAAATTAATCACTCAAGTGTCCGTTCCAAAGAGCAGCCACTTCATTATTTTAATTTATATGTTCTCGTCCAACCCTTCTCCAACACCAAATCCGCATTCAATTCCTCCATCATAAAACCAGGTACTGTATTCTATAATTCGTGATAGTGTCAGGTATTTCACCACAAACATTCTCCTTTTTCAAGGAAATCAAATGCAACCAATATGGTATATATATATTTTTATATTAAAGCAAAGTTACAAAGAGTCGATAGATTGAATTTATTTCACCACGTCTTACGACCCGAGCTCGTGGTGTAGTGATCAGAGTCCCTGGATACTGGCCTAGAGGTCCCGTGCACGATTCCCGGAGGATTTTTTCTCGAAAGTGGGATCATTCCCATGGTAACCCTCATATTAACTATCACCATCACCTTATCTCATCCGGACATAAAAAGAGCCTCCAAGAAACGGATGTACGATTAGTACATTCGGGTGTCCCCTGGACACAGGTACTTAAGTACTGGCTAATCTTTCCGCAAAGTGAGCCACAAAATGATGTAGCCTAGACACGCCATTATTATTATTATTATTATTATTTTATTAATGTTGTATTATTATTATTACCCTCTAGAATAGTGGTCGGAAACCTATACGTGCCAAGAGTGGAAGGCGAAACTATTTTAAATGAAACAATGAGCGATTTGAATAGAAATCAAATAAAAACTTTACTTTTAATTTAAATTGATGCGAGTGATAATTTTAATAGCAACCTGTTTTACGTTTCAATAATTCAATTGTTTTGTTTCAAAATTTCAAAATAGTGTCTTCAGAACTTAAATTTTGCAAAACACATTTGGAAAGTTTGTATTTATTCTGATTTATTTGATTTCTATTAATACATTAAATATTCAAGAAAGAGTAGTTATTTAATGTATTCGATTTAGAAACATGTTGTTACCTTTACATTTAACAAGATCAACTTAAATTTGTTTTAATAGTTGTACTAACTTACTAGTATAAAAATATAAACGATTTGGGATGGGCTTAGGTTGGTTGGCACAATGAGCGACTTTGGAATATTACTTCGGCACGCAACTAAAAGGTTGCCGACCCCTGGTCTAGAATTATATGCGTGTGTAGTCTATTAATTGTGAAAGGAATGAGGACGGTATAACTTTAGAGACAATTCACCCACATGGGTGTGGAATAATAGTGGTATACTACTTAGTAAAAAAAACCACCCTCCAAAACACATACTCAAGATTCAAAACCCAATCTTCTCATCAGTGGTAATACAGTTTATGGCTTAACCTCTCTAATCTATTGTGTGACCTGAGTGTGACACCTTAGACTATTGCGACCACCGATGTAGGACACAGATTTGTTATTTACGCTACTGTGGTATAGATGAGGAATATTAAGTAGTAAATAAAAAATATAGTCTCATTTGCGTAGCAGGAGAGGAAAAAAACGCCACTTAGGCATAACCATCTCCTTTGGCTGGGATTCAAAAACCCCGACCTCATCCTCATCGACAAACCATACTAAATGAGATTGTCATTTGGACCACATGTTCATAAGACAATAAAAGTAGAAAATATATTAAGTTTTAATTTGTGAGCTATTTAACAGCTTAACGTAAGGAGTATGTATGAGGAGGGGTAATAAGAGAATGTGCATCTACATAGACGTGTAGGAAACCCATTATGTGCCCATTCAGGATTCGAACCTCAACCTATTTATCACCGGCAATCTCGTTTATTATGAGATGACCCTTGGACCATTAGGCAGCTGGTGTTGTAAGTTATTGTTTCAAACGATTATCTTGTGTAAACAATCAAATTTAACTTTTAAATACATTTATCTTTTAATTTAATAATTGAAGAAATATTTTTAAAAGTCACTCTATATGTTTTAAATTAATAGGTGTTCATTTTACATTAAAGATATGTCTAATTTTTAGTCTATAAAATAGAAAAGGTATGAGTCTTTCTTTCCGTTTGGGGTTAGTGTTTATTAAGCAGAATACAAAAATTGAGGTGTGAATTTTTGGGGAATAAATTAGCACTCCCTTGTAGAAATTATTAAAAATTGTTAATTTAAAAAAGCTTTAAGTTGATTGAGAATACCTGGTGGTATCAGGGAAATTGGTGGGAATGGCAAAAGGGTTCAACTTTTTATGAACCGCATATTACTTATACTACTCATCGGAATATACGCTTATGTACTAATAACGCTCATGGTTTAAGCCTAAAGGGATTAGGAAGGTTATGTTTAGAGAAAGTACCTATTCGCATTTCTGTGGAGCTATAGCGGAAAACTATTATGGAAAAAACACCCTCAGTACACCCTAGCGAGATTCGAACCTTGATCTCTCCGTCATCGGAAGTATAGTCTACTGCGAGAGTGGCGTGTTAGACCACCCAACCCTAGAAGCCGATGACAGAAGATTTATTCAAATAATTTATTGGAAAAAATTATATATAAGGAGGCCTCACTTGACTTTCTAGTTAGAAGTTTACTCATCAAAGATTCTAAACTTTCCATAGATTTTGATCTTTCGATGTTTGATTTTAAGTGAAACGTATATTTTTTCCCCCTTCACACCACGACAAGAACGTCAAATCCACCCCTCTCCCAACTAACTATCTATCTCTTGCACCATAACACTTGAGTAAGAAGTAAGTGGTTATTATTTTAACATACAAACATACATGCATACCTAATCACGACGTTCCCTTACGGGGTAGGCAAGAAAATGTGCATATAGTTCAAAAACAACTCGGTACTTAATACATCCTCACTTACTTCCTCCAGACTTCCCTAAACTTGCATACACTCTTCGCTTCAACAACATCCATACACTGAGTCATACATGCGCTTTTACTCCTAAAACTGTTAATGTTTCTCCTTTTCACACATTCGTCTACAACACTACTTACATGGCCTACCACTCCTTTTGATCCACACTTTTTAACAAAAGATAAATATTTATTTACAGATATATAATGATATATGAATCAGGGTTTTCATGGTATTGAAAATAAAGAATGATTGTACGGATGATCCATTGTGTACACAGCGCGGAAAGGATGTAAATTCACTAAGAAAAAATCGGGTTTTCATATGAAGCATCTATTTTTTCCGAAATTCTTGACACATAACCTTTAAAATGAGCAATTGTTTGTCAAAATTGGTTCAAACAGTTTTCTCGTAATTTCAACTACCGGAAATGGGATTATCAAATTATATATAATATGTATAATTTAATTGAACAATAAAAAAAATGTTCCTGAGACTATACCAACACCTCCCTCTTACCCTTTATCAAACCTATCAAAACGGCGTTTGTTTGAGCATTGCTCAGTGTTGATGATTCCAACCGGGACGGCCTTGGCCGACATTTCGTCAACTATTTCACTTTTCCTTCCTCCCTCGACCCGAACCGGCGCGGCGTAAAGCCCAAGCAGAGCAGAACAGTTACAACTACGAACTCTTGTTACATTCATTAGTTCCCATCACGCCCTGTATACATAACAATACACCAAGGCACGAGCAGTCCGGTACACTCTTGTTGGATAAAATGGTTCCCCCGGTTGTGATTAGCGCCTTCGAGGAACTTGGGCATAAAGACGATCAACCCATCAAAACTTTAAGATAGAGTTACCGTTTATTCCTCAGCTTTTCTGGAGACAGTCACCTTAAAATATCTGCTGAAAGACGGAAAACGTATCTGCCATTTAGATGGTACTCTTCTCTCTTGGTCCCGAAAGGAGAGATTACACTCTGGTCGTATATTAAAAGATGAGACATAGTGTAATCATGTAAAGTAAGCTAGATAAATTTAAAAGTAAATTAAGAGTATATAATACACTTGATTTATGATGTATTATACTTTCTCATATCAAGAGAAAGTGTTTTAATCGTGAACATTTTCGACCTAGAGATTATGATGAATCCTTACGTTGTATGTGTGTCTGAACCCAAAAAAAGAAGATTTTACTCTTCTGTCTGTTTGACTCTGGCCACATATCTTATAAAGTTTGATTGATTTTGTTCAAACTTGATATTTATATATTGTAGGACAATACCACAGCAATACCTAGGGTCATATTTTAGATTTTGACCCTAACCCTCAAATTATAAGTGATTTTTTTAAATTACAAATATTTCGAAAATAGGTGTAACTATTTTGTTTGAAATTGATATCTAAGGAGTATTTATCCGATACCTAAGCTTAGTTGGTAGCATGTCTGTCTACTGAGATAAGGGTCCCGGGTTCGATTCCTGGCATGGCCGAAAAATTTATCAATGTTGAAATGTGGGTTCACCATTTAACATTGATCAATTAACGGCCGGGGACTGGATGTTGTGTCTGTCCTAGTCTTAAGTTATATTATAAGGGATATGAAGCTACGACAGGCCTAACCAGCCATCAGTGGAAATAATATGGTTTGAATAAAAAAAACTGACCCAGGCTACAGGCTGTAAACAGTAATGGATGTAAATCTAGGGAGTATTAAACCTCCTATATAATATTGTGTAATTATGTACTTGTATTTTGGGTAATATAAATAGATTATCAAGTGTGTCCTAGAATTTAAGAACTGTTGATATCACCAAGTGAAGAAAAAAAGTTTTTTTTATAAAACATTCAAAAAGAATTGACATTTTCTCGATTCTCCCTTTCATTCTCACCTAAATCTCAATTTTCTAGATCGGAGCCTCTACCTTTCCATTCAAGTAGCTTCTCATTTGTACTCACGAGGCTGAGTTGACCCTGTTTCAGACCCACTGCTCCACAGAAAATCTGGAGGCGCCGGAGATCGAGCTGGGACCTCTGAATCCGTAGTTAGATACTCTGACCACTAGACCATGAATGAAAATACAATTGTAATATTTTTATTTCCTCCATTGTGATAAAATGAGTTTCCAGTTTTCAAATAACGGGCTTCCTTTCAGATCATAGCAGTCTTACCTTAAATTACATACAGCACTAGTTTATGAGTTAAACCATAGTATAATAAAGCAAGGCTTTCTACTTTTTTAAATAAAATAATGATACATTGAATATTCTAAGAAAATACAATGAGATTGTATCTTAAATTATTATTTCAATATTATATCTGTGTTTATTAAGTTTCCGTTTTACTCTTTTAAGAAAATAATATCTCAACTTTAAAAGCACACCTACAACAATATTTAGCTCACTGTGCCTTGACACTTAAAAAATAAATATTTACAGCTTTGAAGCAATTACAATAATTTAAAATGTACTGGGTCACTTGTTTCCTTTTTCACGAAGTAAAAACTCCAACGTGAAGGTGGTTTTTTTTTATTCCTAAAATCCTAACAAGAATCGTGTGATACTTTGTTCAAAGCCCAAAGCACAAAGCACAAAGCGGTGCGGACAAATATTGTGACGGCCGTGTTTCATAGTAAAGAAAGAATGAATTATACGCAATCAAGTAGAATACAATTATTTTGATTTATTCTCGGGTGTTCGAAGCAAGTGATTCAGACACTTATGATTTATCACCACACGAGACCCAATGCATTTATTAACAACTGGCCAAGCTTATTAGATCACACACACATACCCGCATTGGTGGGCACGTGGTTAAAGGCGTCACCTTCGTCTGGACTGGTTTACTGTAGAGACTAGTAACTCTATTGGATGTACAGAGGGGGTTATGACTTTATTTTTTTCCACTGCCTTCACGCAAATGCTGATGTATTTTTCTATATTGGGCTATAGCTTCCTCATTCCTATTAATGTAGCCTAAATAAGAGGATAGTCTTAGTATAATCATATTTAAAAAAAATTACATTGTCACTCGTCAAGTATTCAATAATTTATTTCTGATTTTTATCGTTCACTTTTTGAACCAATTTATTATATCTGTTTATGACTTACGGACTAACTTAATTCTAGTACAAACATAGCACAAAGTCCTCTGGCCATCAATTCATCATTGAACAAGAAAACTTCAATTCTACGCATGATTATTTTCCCTGCCATGCCAGTAATAGAACCCGGGACCCTTATTTTAGTATACAGACGTAATAAATCACCAAGGTATAGGTGGAATAATAATAATAATATAATAAATATTATCAATAATTAGGAATATAATTAGTAAAGCCATCCAAATGTATATTTGGTAATAAGACACATTCTTACTCTAGCACAAACACACGGACTAAACGTCAAGCTCGTATGGTCTGGTTTTTCAGTGATTGGGAGATTGATGTTCGAATCCTGATTGGGTATAATCTACTGAGGCTGGCTTTTCCTAAACGTTTTCTCACTCTCACTTTATGAAAATTTGAGTGCATTTCCTATATATTTTGCCTTCCTTATCTCTCTATCCAACTTGTGTGGTTAAATGCAACTTATCCAGATGATAAATGAGACACGAAACCAAAAATTAAATAGAAAATAAATGGATTCATCACTCTCTTCTTGGCGATTATAAATCGTACTACCTTCACCAAAAATATTATATTTATGCAAAAATATCAATTAGCAATTTTTTTAAACATGAGTTATATAAAAATAGCAATAAGTGGTGTACTATAGCTTAGTTATTAAAAAAATAGCATAGTGGTCAAACTAGCGACCGTTCATTTAAAACTTTATTAAAATTACAAACACTGCATCGAAAAGCTACTTGATTGAGCCTGCGATATATTTTCTTATTTCTTTTTAGATTTGTTGGCAATAAAATATTATGTTTAATATCTATCATAATAATGCACAGATCTAAACAACATATATGAGCTAAATTGAGTAAATTAATTGAGTAAGCCTATTGTGGTAAAAGATATTTTAAAACCCTTTACGGCCTTGAGTTCGTCATCAAATCAAAATAAAATGTGTTTGAACTTTTCTCTTTGTAACCATTGAACAATCTATCAAACACGCCAGTGAATAATTTACAAAAAGAGACAATTAGTAATCCATTTAAATATATTTCTATAGCGGTTAGCATGTACCAAATTATTCCAATTACTTACCGAAATCGCATTTATATTCTAAATAAATAATCAATATAATAATGTGACATTTATTTTATATTAAGTTATTTAATACTTACATTTGTCCATGGTTTCACTCGCATTAAACAACATATCAACACATTCGTACGTACAAAGATTTAAGAATAAACAATGACATGCCCCCATCCCCTTACACCCCACACCCCCAGCTGATATCACGTGCCATCTTATGTACCCTCAATACTAGCCGCGACGAATGTTCATTGCCTAAGCCCAGTTTTTTTCGACACTACTTCGCTCGATGATGAACTAGCTTTTTGTTATATAAAAATCATTGAAATGAAACGTTAATCAGCCCCTAAACTGAGTTCACAAACGAACGCAATCTATAGAAGGTAGTAATTGCTTAAGAATGATCATTAGATAATTATTTAAGAAATAAATTATATACATTGTTATATACACAGTTTGGAAATAAGATCTTCACAGTTTAACAAAGAGCATACATTTTAAATGGTTGTTTAAGGTTTGTACCTTAACATGTATTTAAATATTAAAATTTTCTCCCACACGGGAAATGTTTTATTCAATCTAAGAAATTTTTGGGAAGGACCCCTTTTACCCTTTTTCGGTCATTAATTTTAACAAATAAAAGTTTTTTTCGGGTGTTTGGTGAGGCTTTGACTGACAAAATTCAATCTAAATTTTAACAAATAAAAGTTTTTTTCGGGTGTTTGGTGGGGCTTTGACTGACAAAATTCAATCTTCTACCACAATGAGAGTTTTTTTATTACTGATTCTTCCTATAATGTTCATTCTATAAGCATTTTATGTACTAATTACGCTAACAATAAAGGGATGAGTAAGGTTTAATTTAGAGGAAGTGTACCCAAATTTACATGGAGGTAGAGTTTAAAACCATTCAGGAAAAACCACCCTCAGTATACCTGACCCGGAATTGAACCCTGATCTACCTGTCATCGGCAGTCTAGTCTATTGTGAGAGTGACACCATAGACCATGCGGCCACTGAAGCAGTTTTGGTGAGAAGTAGTTTTTTACATAAGTTTTGGAAATTTCTAAATCACCATTTCACCAAACTCCACTTAGAAATTTCAAATTTTTAAGAATTATTTGGAGTAATCCCACTACATTTCTGACATTTTTTTTATTTACCTTATTCTAGTTCTCTGCCTCTGTCATCAAATCTGTCGACCACTTTTTCAGCCACTTCTAATATAGAGAGATGGCTGAAACTTTGTACAAACTCTTAATTAGCATGGCAGTGCATTTTACTAAAATTTGAGTTAGATCCATTGCTAATTACAATATTTTTATATACCTTACTCATTTCCCTTGTCATCAAAACTTCCGATCGCTTTTTCAGTCACTTATAATAGAGAGGCCAAGACTTTGAATATTTATCTAATTCGTTTGACAATGCATTCTCTTAAATTTTGAGCTAGTTCCAATCGTTAATTAGTCTTTTTATATACCCTATTCCCTTCCTTTGTCATCAAAATTTAAGATAGCTTTTTCAGTCATTTATAATCGAGATAAACAGCTGAAACTTTGTACATGCTCCTAATTCTCGTGACAATGCACTATATTACAATTTGAGCTAAATCTATAGCGCAGTGCACCATGCAAACATTACAGGTCATATGTAGGCCTATCAGTTACCTGGATTTATACCTGACATGGATTTTTGACCTTACATTATCCGTTCAAACATATCCTATTTAAGTTTACATAAATAAATAATAATAATAATATAAAACAACAAGTTTTTCGAAAATTTAGCTCCTGACTATAAAATATGGGTTCTACTTCTGCAACATAGAAAAATTACACGAGAATGACCTATTTGGCAAGACGGGATTCTCGGTAGGAGCTAATGAGGTGATGCATTCTATGTTCCAATAGTAAGTGCCACTCCACCTTAAATTTTATCGTCATGAAATATATTTTTGAAAAAAGGTGTTTTATATTTATTTTCAATTTTGTTAACTTTTTATATCTCCTAAAAATTATACAGTGGTTTGGGCGTGTTTGAGTAACAAACAGACAAACAACATTTCATTTTTATGTATTTGTGTGATTTGGGTTTTCTAAATCTCTGGATTTTGGAGTTATAGCATGTACACACATACTCACAAACACACAGATATACATCCAAACAAACAAATTAACATCCTATATTGTGTAATTATGATGATTATTAGTTCCCATTGTCAGACTTGCCATAGTTTATGAGTTTTAGCTCTGGACAGCTAGAAAGTTGTTTTCAATAGCGACTTTTTTTTCTCGAGATGGACGTAATATCTAATATAGTGATATCTAGGAATTTTTAAAAGTTGATCCAATGAACACGCAATCAGAATAAACTGAGAAAGAGGCCAAAAAGAAGTGTTTTGTAGCCGCTATCTTGAAACAAATTGGCGGACGAAATTTGTAACTTCTCTAAATGTTAAACAGACGTCCACGTTATATTCATGAAAAACCTCAACAATTGCATGATTGAGCAACAAACAAACAAATAAAAGGCAGACATTTTATCTGTATACAATTAGTAGAGTAAAAATTTTTTTTAAAAACTTGGTTTGTTTAGGTTAATTTCCCTAAATAATAACTAAAACAAAGCTTAATATTTTCATGATCCTTCAGTTGGTAACCCTCCACACCAGAAATCACGCAGTTTAATATTTAAGGTTCACAATATGTTTAATAACAAAAACTAAGGCTTCCCAAAGAATGTGGTTAATAGCACGTTTCCGCTTTCTATGTTTCTTGGTTATTTATATTCCCAAATAGTTGATCCCAATGTATAATATGCTAGATTCACTATGGATGTAAAATAAGAGGCTTAAGAGCACATCCTACAGATTTCCCTGACTACTTATTTAGAGTTTAAAAAGGGTTGGTTAATTTGCGTTTAAAGATGCACTTCTCAGATGAAACGCAGTTTAAGGCATTAGGTTCGACATGTTTGAGTTTTGAAAATCCACCCGGGGTACACACCATGGGTTTCCACTAAGTAGACTTGAAAAGTGCTACCTTTTTATTTTTCTTGTGTTTGGAATAAGACACAGTGGATGTTACTGGGTTTAAGTTATAAAGATCTCAATATAATAGTCAACTTCACTTCTACACTATACACAATATCTTATGTTCACTAAAACCGAAACGTGTTTCCATTTAATAGTGAGATGGGTAGGGATGAACAAAACAAAATATACAAATAATTAGTATACATTAATTGAAATCTATTTCTTAACATTGAAATAGTCAGCTATGTTCTGTTGCTTTATGTATAGCATTTTAATTAATATATTCTACCTTTAAATGGGAGAATTAATTTAGCTGTGCGAATATGTATCCATGTAAATGTAAGAAAAAATCACATAAAGATGTTGAACGTTGCCTATGTGTAGGTTTTATATGTTAAAGTATCACGATTCGCCTATTAATGTGAATACAAAACAACCAACACAAAATATAGTTTCTCTTTGGATTTAAGATTAAAATGTATTTTATTATTACTCTTTGAATTACAGTTGATTTGGCGATAAAGTAAGACAGAGAATAAATTAATTCTACATTCATGGTTTGTTGATATTTCCAAACCCCTCATTTCTAAGGAGACTTACAAAGAAGATATATACATTAAAACGCTAATATATTTTAATTTTTACAAATTTAAAACGCAAATGTAACCACATTAACAGTTTTTTCAACACTGCCTCTCTCGCTGTTAAGATAGCGTGAAGTTTATATAGTTTACCCTTTATTCTTAAAGATAAGGAGTAAGACAGAAGTCCCATCTCGAGCCAATGAATACTCTTTGAGTTTTCTAGAAACAGACGGAATCGAACGTACGGACAAATTTACAACTTTATTATATGTATTGATGTGTGAGATTTAAAATTTAAAAACAAATGTTTTAGCAACATTTCTTACTACCCGTTCAGGTTATACGCTTATTTACTAATTACGCTAATGGTTTTAAGTACTAGGAAGGTTATATTTAGAGGTAATTTAGTCGCATTTACATGGAGGGAGATTGTAAAACCATTTTTTAAAAACCACCCTCAGTACAACCGACCGAGATTTGAACCTGGATCTCCCAACCAGTCATAGACACTCTAGTCTACTGCGAAGGTAGGTCGTTAGCGGTACCACGTGGCCACCGAAGCGGGTGTAGGAGTTGATTATTATTATTATATTATAAATAAAAGTTAGGTGTATTATTTATTTATTTTGTATCTAGTATTATGTGGAGTATTTTTCTATATAATTAGCTATGTTAAAGTTTTATATATATTAAATATTTAATTTTAAACATTTATAATCTATAAAAGCTAATTTATACTCTGTTTTCATGTATTTCATTTTACTCGCCACGTCTTCTATTTTTCTTCGCTCGCGTGTGAATTAAATGCATCCCAGTCTTAAGTTTCACCTGAGCTATAATTATATTTCATAACACATGCGAGGTTTATGAACCCCTCTCTTCTATTTAATTTTGTTCTTTGTCGCCGATACTATAAGATAGATTAGGTCTAGAGATCTATCTAGACGGTTGCAAATATCCATACAGTTTTTAATGGCCTTGGGTGGTTTTAATCATCCACTGATGCAAACGTAAGACGTGGATTTGGACATTTCTATTGCCATTTTTAATGGAGAATATTCATGTATGGAGCATTCAATTGGTTAGTTTGGAAACTTACTGGTGGATTAAGTATTTAAAGTGAGTACGGAAGGGAACGATGTTTAAACTACATAATTTTGCAGTTTTTATAGCGAATTTTTTTTTGTACAGAGAAAATCAAGTACTGCTTCGCGATATTATGCATTTTGATATACATAGATTAATATATCAACAGTTCTTTTTATATTTGTCATGGATATCACAAAATGTTAATAAGACTTTTTAACTCTAGTCAGAAAATTTCAGCTTTAATGTTACTTTGCCCATTCATGACAAATATAAAAGATTTGTTCAGATTGCTATATGTATACCATTAAACTAAATGTATCTACTGAGGCAGTACTTGATTTATTTTTGCCAGAAATGCGTTTTTTTTTAAATAAAAACTGTAGAAATACGGACTCTAACTCGTGTTCCTCTCCATCCCCCTTAAAGACTTCATGATATTTAAAAATTTATTTATGATACTGAGAACCCTTGTGTGTAAAATCAACGCTATTCAAGAAAATAAATGGAACTGTGGATCACACAGACTTTCTCCCGCTTTTATATTTTTAAAATAGACATTTACCAAAAACTCGTAAGACTTGTGAAATGAAATAATAGGGCTATACGTTATTGTAGAAACATTACACCAAAGATAATAAATGAAATAATATACACTGTTACTTACTCTATGGCATTAGGAACATTGATACAGGAAAATTGAGAAAAGAGAAACATCTTGTCCACCAAAGAGTATAAGAATCAAATTCATTTTCAGAGACCTGAATTAAAAAGTATGTATATTTTATTATAGCTCAGAAATTATTGTTTTTATAAAAATATATTTCAAATAAAAGATTTATACCTTAAATATTATTACAACTTTACAATAATAATTTATTTCGTATCCCAAATAGTTGCGGAGAAATTATGAAAATTGGAAAAGTTCTCTATGTAAAATACCCTCAAAGTCATTTTCATGAGAAAATGAGAATTGCCATCTTGTTTATTATGATAAACAATTTCCAAATATAAAATTTAATCAAAATATTTAGAGCGAATTTGGAGAAAATCTATTTTATTGTGTCTTTGCGCTTGAATAAACTACCCTTAATTTTAGGGTTTGATATCAAAATCCAAAAACTCCTAAGGGGGGTACCTTATAAAAACCCCACATACCAAGTTTTAGCCCAATCGGTTAAATAGTCTAGACTCTATCCCGAGGTACAGATGGACAGCCGGCATTGCGAAAACCACCTTTTTTTGGTTTCAGAGGGTTATGAAACGTCAACATTAATCAAAATTTCAATTTCGATTTTTTTTTTGCTATCACAATACTTTCTCTCTGAGGAGTCTAGAGAAATTAAAAACACGTCTATCATGTTTACCAAATCTTTTTATTTAAAAACTAATTTACTAATAGTATTTATTTATTTTATTTTTTTTATGTACCACCTCTTACAAAGTATCCGGGCTATGTAAATATTTAGACAAATGATATAGGGACGATGAAAGTTTAATTTAGAGTATTTGTACCCACATCTGTATGGAAGTAGAGTGGGAAACTATTTAGAAAAAGCTACTTCAGTCCATGTGGCTGAAATCTTAACCAGACATCACTGTCACCAACGAACCAGACAAGACGATTCTAAAGCCTTCATCCGCGTGCCTACTGGTAAAAGTATTTTAACTTTTTTTTTCTCGCCGATTTTCTCCACCCACTCGTGCTACACTCATAGCTAATATGATATGAATCAGGACGGTAGGATTTAGAGTGAATGTGGAGTTATTTGCGTAGGGAGAGGGTGGAAAACAATTTAGTAAAAAATATTTCCATTACACCCTATCAGGTTGTGACAGTTAAAATAGCAACCCGCATCTGTATGGAAGTAGAGTTGGAACCTATTTAGGAAAAGCTACTTCAGTCCATGTGACTGAAATCCTAACCAGACATCAATGTCAACAACGAACCAGACAAGACGATTCTAAAGCCTTCATCCGCGTGCCTACTGGTTAAAGTATTTTAACATTTTTTTTCTTGCCGATTTTCTCCACCCACTCGTGCTACACTCATAGCTAATATGGTAGGAATCAGGACTGTAGGATTTAGAGTGAATGTGGATTTAATTGCGTAGGGAGAGGGTGGAAAACAATTTAGTAAAAAATATTTCCATTACACCCTATCAGGTTGTGACAGTTAAAATAGCAGTATAGCGAGGGTGTAAAATGATTTACAAGCAGTAATTCACTAGTGTGACTCTAACACAACTCGATAATATAGTTTAATATAGCGTTTTAGACTTTTACAAAGAAGGGAAGAAGGGAATATTCCCTAGTAGTGTAATATCAGGTTGAGTACTAACACAAAACTATATTAAAACCAGGTAGCTTTAAACCTCAGCTTCTTCTCATGAAACCAGTTCAAACTAGCAATTTCCAAGTCATAAAACTGTCTCTTCCCATTTGAGAGGTAATCATATTATAATAAACACTTGACCCAAATGCCGGTTGGGGCGATTTTAATACCTGCTGTGTGTACGGAGACTGAATGTTTGTGTCATACATCATAGCTTCTGATTTTTTTTATGGATTACTTAGAAATAAGATTGTTTTTTTATCACCACGTCTTATCAACCGTTCGGGTTGCACGCCTTTGTACTAATTACACTAATATGTTAGGGTTTAGTAAGGTTGACTTTATAGGAAGTGTAACTACAGTTGCGTAGAGGGAGAGTGGAAAACTATTTATGGAAAACCACCTTCAGTACACCCGACCAGGATCGAACCACGATCTCCCCGTCTTTGGCAGTCTAATATATTGCAAGAGTAGTGCCTTAGACCACGCGGGCACCGAAGCGGGGGGATATAAAATTAACTGTTATGCTCTTCGATGGACAGAGATGCTCCTTTCTTACTAAATGTTTTTTGTAGAATTGTATATTATTACATTGATGCTCTTTAGTTGGAGTGTTTTTTGCAACAGTCACAAATCTTACAAGCTTTTAGTCTCTATTTTAAGATTAAAGAGAGATAAAGTTTCTACCATTTATCACTATAAATTCTACACTAAAAGCCATGCACTATTCTTTATAATAAGGCGTTATGAACGAGTATAAGCCCACACTAAAACCTGGAGATTTGTTCACATCTGAAGTAGGTACGATTTTATTTCAAAGTATTTTTTGTCATTAAGTGCAAGCCTCAGCCTTCATGAAATTAATATCCAAGCCAATGAAGCCGCTGTCTTGATGTAATTATTGTTTCACTATCACATTTTATGGTTGATTGACGACCTAAGTCTGTTATGAAAACAGGTGGTAAGCTATTTCATCGAAAGATGAGATTCTTTGTTGAATATGCCGACGCTTTAGAATTATATCTCTCTAAGTATTACTCATAAACTTGCTGCAAAGTTATTTTCTAGTGTGTCTTGATAGGATTTATAATCAATTTTTCATATAAATGGCTTTTAGATAATACAAACACATTTTTATAGAAAAATATTGATAAAAATATACCATTTTACTTGTGCCATTTGATAGGCATTGATAATATCCATCAAAGGTGACAGAATCAAATCACAGGACCTGACGTATGAATACTTGAGAGTAGATCTGGTAACCTTTTCAGATGTCACACAAAGGTTTACCTATAAAATTGTAGTATATCATCGTTTTTACCTAGATATAATAGGCTATTTTTTTTAGTTTGAATATTAATCTCGGCACTGATAAATGTCATGTAAAAGGTAACACAATTTAATTTCATATGTGTATTAACAAATAACTAAACCCTTGTATTTTGATATAAGATGTGTTTGTTTTGAGTAGTTTATTTAGAGAGATATTAACTATTATAGGACACTGGAGAAAATTTCACTTTTGCTTTGGAAAATAACAATATAATATAAATCGTTTAGTCACACAATAAAACGCCACAAAACGTGAAAGGTCGCTGGCTGAATAAAATAAAGATCTCCACACTTGAAAATAAGGGGACTTATGTTGTTAAAAATTACAGGTCACATTTAGGAACGTCCATAGTAAATAAATGACCAAAAACTTTAAAAATACCAAAAGATACAAAAGACCACAGATCTTCAAATATTCATAAATTTAAAAACTTCAAGGAACAACACTTGAAAGTTAAAAAAACACCAAATACTTATAAGGCCTCAAAATGTCATAGGCTATAAAATGTGAAAATATTTAATAGAAAAGTCATGAACATTAAATGCACACCTCATTAATGGTTGAACAATGTCAAAAATTACAAAACTTTTGAGATATCAAATATGGGAAAAAATGACAAATTTGATCATTTTAACACATCTTAATTTATGTGATTTAGTATTAAAATAATAAATAGTAGCTAACCATCATAAATACTCAAGGAAAACTGATAGTGTAAATAATACAGATATCTCGACAGTGAGGTGAATAAAAAATAAAATACAACCAGTTAGATGAAAAAAAAACCTGATGGAAAACGTTGCTCTAATATTTTGCTAGTAATTTGTATTTTATTCTCATCAATTTAATATTCACATTATTTTAATATAAGATTGATACCTAAACATTGCTATTCTTAATCACTACATCAAACAGAGACGCTTGGCAAAACCGAAACATTGAGTTAAATTTTCACATAAAACGCCATTTAGAAAATAAAAAAAAAATTCCAACCATACTTAATAATTCATTTTCTTTTATATTAGTGTGGTTTTTTTTTATAATTTATAACAAAAGTGACAGTTGAAGATCACATGACCTGACGTATGAATATGTGAAATTAGATGTAGTAAATTTTCTAGCTGTCAGATAAGGAAGGGGCTTCTTGTGAAAATTGAACTTTTGGTAAGATTCTTAATACATTATTTGTTTTTACACATGAGCAATTAATATTTTTGAATTATAATATTCTAGTATATTACACTGAAAAGAGACCATTGGGAAGACCTAGACGCAGATAGGAGGATAACATTAGAATGGATCTGAAAGAGATAGGGTGTAATGAGGTGGACTGGATAAAACTAGCTCAAGATAGGGATAGGTGGATTAATTTTGAAAGTGTGACAATGGACTTTCGCGCTTCTAATGCCATTGAGTAAGTAAGTATATTATACTGTAATATTTTATTTGGGACACCTAACAAAGTATCTTCAATCTGTCTAGTAAAATAAAAATTATATTAGATGACCACATTAAAAATTATACATAGAATTTTATTTTCTTCATAATAATTCACCTTCCAGTTTCTGTAGCACTTTGCGTCCAATAAAATTTCTCACTTTCATGGTGAAATCAGGGACTAGAATTAGCCAGTATTAAAATAATTTCCATTCAAGCGCAAACATCCATCAATACCTTTTACTCTGTTATTATTAAACTAGTTCCGTGGTTATAAAAAGTCTCGTAAAATTCACTCAGGGTGTGAAAGCTTGTATTTGACTTGCTTGCAAACAATACAAACAGTAACCTGTGATTAGTCTTATTCACCCTACCTTTCCTCATAAAATTAAACATTAAAAGTAATATTCCCTACCTGTTCGACCTTTCACCGCGCTAGAAATCTACTGCGCTTCACATAGAACACCCGTACTTTATGTAGAGCATTGGCTGTAGAGAGGTGAACATAAAAATTTAATTCACATTTGTAATAGTCAAGTATAAAAGTAAACATGCTTTAAATCTGTCCATCCCTTTCCACTCAACAACAGCCTATCTCAACATTTAAGAAACCCCACTACTTTGTTTGAACGGCTCAAGAAAAGTGAAGTGATTATCAAATTTTTGGTGATGGAGGACCATCCAAATGGAAGTTTTGGGCACTGAGGGCCTTGTTTGTGCCCTGAGAGTATGGAGAGGGCTGTGGGGGTTGTGATTGAATGGTTTAAGGTGGGATGGAAGGGGATGCGAGAAATGGTCAGTGTTTTTGCATTTTTTATGGCAAAACTTTTTTTAGCCAAAATAAATAAAATATTGCTCCACTACAAACACATAATTTAATTTTCTTCACATGGTGATATCAACAGTTGTTGAATATCTTCCATGATCATGGTGGCATTAACTAACAAACTTTTTAAATTAAGAGAAAAAGTTGTCATTAAATTATAGAGCACCCTTGACAGATATTCTATAAACTCTGAGGTTACCATGTAAAGAAAATTAAATTTTATGTTTGAAATGAACTGGAGCAATATTTTAATTATTTTGTCAAAAAAAAAAGATTTGCCATAAAAACTGTAAAAACAATTACTTTATCTCGCGTCGCTTTCAATCCCACCTTAAAGCTTGATTCACACGCCCACTGAAAAATAGAAAGCAGAATCTGCGCAGTAATTCACACACTTTAAGTTGACTCATGATGCAATTCTACGCTTTAAAACAGCTGAATATCAACATATTTTATTTTCTAGTGGATAAACATATATTTTAGATCATTGTCCCGATGTTTGTTTACAAATTATAACCCTGTGTCGTGGCACAATCCAATACATCAATAAACATGCTTTACATTAACGAGTTATTTCAAATCTCCTCACAACGGCCAACGAAGCTGTCTGCTAGCTTCTGGCTGTAGAGCGCATGCGTTGACAAATGCGCATGCGCACTAATTTAAGATGGTTGGTTCTGAGATTTGATTGGTTCACCTGTGCCTAACATCTTGAGTAGAGCGGACAAAGTAGAGAAAAGTTGAACTTCAGCAGAATAGCTCGGGATGATTAAGCGGAAATCTTGTGATTGGCTTAGAGCGCGTCACGTGACCACGTTTCTGCTCTGCGCTAGTTTTTTTGGCGAACGTGTGAATCTACAGTAAGGCAGTGTTTATAAAAGTTTTGGTGATGGAGGACGACCAATTGAAATTTTGGAGGGTGGCCGGAAAATTATGCAAAAAAAACACTATTTTAAGAAATGAAACTCTAGGACTATATACACAAGGGAAAAAAAATTAATTTACTAAATTAAATGCCTAAAACAAATATTATATAATTACATCAATTAGTAATGAATGATTGTTTAGTTATTTCTAGCACTCTAAAACTGATAATATATTATATATAATTGTTCAGATATGTGGACCTAAGGTTGGTTCAGACATCCTTTTGTTTGTGTCTTGTGTCTACTTAGGATTCAAATAGAACATAATTTGTTTATTTAATATTTGATCTCTTGCATTTCAAATGTGTGTATTATATGTGATCAACATTCTTTAATGCATTACTATCACTAAACATCCTATGAACCTGCGGACCATTTGATGGGCCGTCGTGGACCCCACTTTGAGAAACACTGGTCAAAGGCGTCACTCTCACAATATACTGAAATGACGTTTGTGAGGAGATCGTGGTTCGAATCTTGGTTGGATGTACTGAAGGTGTTTTTTTTCTAAATACTTTTCCACACTTTATCTAAATTCAACCTTCCATATCTTTAACGCATTAAGGTAATTAGTGCATATGAGTATAGCTCGAGCGTGTTGTAAGATACGGTGCTAAAAATACATGTTCGAATGCCCACTATATGTGGCAAAACAATCACATCAAGGTGTACATTTGCTGAAATAAAGTTAATAAAAAAAATCATATATGAACCATACCATAGCGGCGAGGTTGTCCATACTGTTTTACGTTCACTCAAATTTCTATTAAAGTCATTCGACCATAAAGATTGTATTGCACAATTTTAACGAGTGTATGATTAAAAGCTATAAATAGTGATTCAATCATCTCAAATCATTACAGTTCACGATTTAGAAGGGGTCAAACATGCTATTTTATTCTTTTTGCGTATCATTGTTAAGGTAAAGTAATTAATTTTTTGGGATTAAAATTTAGTATAACTAGATATTCATATGAGGTGTACACAATGACATTTAAACTATAAGTATATTAATGAAATATTAATATTATAATTATTTCATGAAATATTTATATTATAAATAATATTATTACTAACATTAAAAAGAATAATACAATAAATATTTCATTGTATACATCTCATAGTTAAACTAAATTTCAGCCTCATACGTTAATTACTTTAACTTAATGGTTCTCAAAAAGAATAAAATACAGTAACAAGTTTTAACCCTTATAACTCGTGAACTATATTGATACATTTTCCCCGGAAATCGATCCCGGGACCTTTAGCTCAGTAGGCAGACACACCCTAACTACTGAGGTAAGGTGTTGGACTAGAGAGAGCTAGAATCAAAATAAACATTTGACCTATAGAGGTCACTAAATAAGATTTAAATAAAACGTTTGAATGATATTCATCAAACCGTTTAGACTTAAGTCCCGGATACAGACAGACATAGCGACAGATATGTTAATTTTTGTAAGATGGATCTTGTAACCTTTCGTCTACGGGATCAAGTAAGTGCCCCAAGTAGTTGGAGCCACGTATTAATATCCCAATTCATGACAAAGTTTCGGGGTTGGGTGAGACTTAGTAGCCATATCAATAAGTTAAAAATATATAAATTATTCCTTTATTTGAACATTATATTAAAATCCCTTAATTAATATAAATGCTTGGGTCACTGTCCGATATCATACATAATATATATCGATGTGGGCTGTCCGTATCATCACGTTTAATTGAATTAATAAAAATCAAATAATACAGTCCAACGCAGAATAAGCCTGTTAACAGCACAAACTCCATCAGAGGATGGGGTGAGTTAAGGTAAAGAAAATAAGTTATAAGATTTTTACCTTCTAGAACTTTCTACATCGTATTACAGCCTTCCCCATTCCAAACCCTTGTCTATTTATATAGATGACTTCAGTCTGTCCGGGAAAGATAAGGATGAGAGAGTGATTAAATACTTTGCAACCCTACAGCCAGACGAATATTAAATTATGGTAGAATTTTGTCGAGCTCAGTGATCTTGGGGGTGAAGTGCTTGCCTCAGGACCCTATGTTTGTGGGTTCAAACCCAGCTGGGGGTGACAGAGTTTTCTTGAGCGATTAAAATCCATAGCACAACTTCCTTCTAAGGGGAAGTAAAGCCGTCGGTCCCGGAGCATTACAATTGGGCCACGAGGCCGATTAGATCTTAATCACACAGGTGAATTGGGCCACGTTCACTGACTAGGAGGATTATAAAAGATATAGATCTCTTAAAAGCTTAATAGCTTATTTGGAACACGACCATAGGTGAATTGCGCCACGTTCACTCTCCAAAACATAGACATATATTAATTTTATCTACTCCACCCTACTCTGCTTACAAGTAATACAAGACATAATTTTATATAGAAATTTTACTTGCTTTATTCAAGTTCGTCGTTGTTGGTAAACATTTGTAGGAATGCTAAACCATGTTAAGTCTTTTACAGATTTGTTGTCGGTAAACATTTGTAGGAAACTGCTTTTACAAACTGACACTTGGTTGTTAGGTTAGGTTAGGTTAGGTTAGGTTAGGTTAGGTTCCTAGTTCACAGACCGCTCGCTCGCAGCGTGGCCGGACGGAATGACGTCACCCACCTAGCAGTGCTGCGAACTGTACGGTGAGAGACGAGTTAGTTAAACGACAACTGAGGAGAGGTCAATCCCGAACCATACTAGAGCCTAAACTATTTTACCGATCGGACTGAAACTTCGTATCTAGGGTTTTCATAAGGTTCTAGAGAAAGGTTTTTGGAACTATCCCTCTACCCCTAAAATTGAAGGGTAGTTTACTGAAGGAAAAAACAACAATAAATATATATTTATCGGACACCCTCCTGGATTTGATACGTTTACATCCTTATTGAAATTTGCGGTGTTATGTTTTGGCGAGAGCTCCGGAAATCGAAAGGGGTTGTCTATAGTTTGTTTATATGTCTATGCACAACCTTGTCTCAACAGGTGTACGTGGCCCAATTGGAATGCACTTAATCAATTAAGTTGACATGTAAATGTAGCCCATTAGTTTTGTTGAAGTGGACAAGTTGTAATTTAGGATTAACGCCTCCCTTTTCAAACGGAGATCATAACTTGTTTACGTGGCCCAATTGTAATGCGCCCGTCGGTCCAATGTCGATCGTAGAATGTAAAAAATAACCCTGGAAGTTATGGAAAAATACCTTTGCTGGGAAAATTAGTAGGTCCTTTCACTTTCGCTCATAGAAATTCTCGTGTGTTGATATAATCAGTCGGTTCAAAAAGGGCACGTTAAATACCTCAAATAAATAATATAGAATAATTTTGAATATCAAAGCGTGTTAAATTTATTATATATGAATTGACTGGATTGATAAAACTATAATTTAACAATCTTTTTGAATATAACGATCCATCATAATTTCAATGCCGAACATTTTCACTGTTAAAACACTTCCTAAATATAATAAAAGTAATATATATATATATATATATATATATTACAAAACTTTTATTTTAAATATTTTTTAAATCTAAAGCTAAGGCTAGAACTAGAATGAAATATCATCCTGCGTTTAAGGTCGTATAACGAGATTGTTGTGTCGGGGTGGTAGCGATGCGTGTACGCGCGTGTCGCGAGTATAGACCAACCCGGCGTCACTCGTGCGGAACATACGTCATGTCACTCTCGACCAGGTTGACTGGACCAAGCTACTGCTCTGCACGATAACAACGTCCGTAAGAAACTCGACCTGATCTGACATTGTTCTGACAGATTGCTCTACTACCTCACTTCACCTCGCACCTTATGACGGCTGAGCCATATATCCCGGTATCACACAGCCAAGAGTTTAAATACTTTGACGAGTAGTATAAGTATTCAATAACACTGTTGATATTACTAAATATATAATATAAGGGTGGATCCAGACCTTCTTGTAGGGGTGGAGAAGGGAGAGGACGGTGGAGATAATTGATTTTCATAAGGTTCTTTCAAATATAAATTAATGATTTTTAATAAACAAGGATTTTGATTTATAGTAATTTTAATAATAATAATAATAATAATAGTTGCTAGTTTATAGAAATAATTTTAATTAATTATAGTAATATAAAGAGAACTCATAAGAAAAAAACACAATTTCGAATAACAAATTTGTAGTTTTAATACAAAAAAAAAGTCATTGTCAAAATAAAATAAATATGTAGGCTACTCTATAAAGGGCTTAAATGTTTTGCTATCAATAGAAAAAAAATTATTTTTCATACAAATATTGTTTATCATACTAAACGTATTAATATAATTACTGGGAAGTAATAGTTGGAAACCAACATTATAAAGCTAAATTTAAAGAGTTATTGGTTAGATCATGTAGGAGATAGGTCGAGAGAGATGTTAGATTCAGACATTCTCTACATCTTTACAATATTAAGGAATTGGTTTCTATAGTTTTGATTATTTTATATAAAGGGGTACCCCCATTACCCCCAAGCTCAATCCCTGGATCCACCAATATATATATAAACTTAAAACTAAACTTATATAATGTATGTTTAAACTAAAATAGCTACAAAAATCCTATTCAATTTATATTGGCCCATTTTTTTGTTGCTGTAAAAACCACACAAATATCAGCCTCAGCTCACATTCCCTTCCAACCCATCCTTAGATTTATTTGAAGACTATGTTGTACAGTATACCTAAGAACCGAGAAACCGATAGACTTAATAAGGAGTGACATTGACCTTAGCTCTTAAAATGTATGCACATATTTTTATAAACAGACCCAAGATTTATACAACACTCTCTTTCATAGAATATATTTATTTTAATATAACATTATTTTGATGGCAATATATTTTTATGTAGTTTCTAACTTGATCCTAAAAGGATTTTTTTTACTTTCATTTGAAAAAAAAAAAGTAAAAAAATCGATCTGAAAATTACTGTCGACATCTAATTCTATTAAAAGGATTTCACATTTGATAATAATATATTATCATTACTTATTGTGAAAGCTGATTTAAGAAATAACTTCAAAATATAAACTAATCATATCTCTGATATAAAGTGATCACATACAAATTTTTGAAAATATTCTCTAAGGTAAAAGCATACAAAATTTATGATAGAAATACTTTTTCAATTAAATTACTGGTATGTCAGTAAAGGAGTATAAATAGGGCTATATTCTAGTTAGAGATGAAAACTCAAAGGTTTGAGTCCACAAGCGAGCTATACCGACCGAAAGGCCGCCGCCGTTAGCGATGATAGTGCCAACATATGTAGATAGATATGGTCAACAAAAGTCATATAAACATTAATCTCAGTTTTCTAAACTGGAGCTGCTATTTATTTATTCAAGTGTTTCCTCATTTGTCCTCACGAGGCTTAGTTTGACCCCGTTACAGACCCATTGCTTCACAGATAAATATTGGAAGCGCTGGGGATCGAACCCAGGATCTCTGGATCTGTACCCAGGATCTATGTCCACTAAAGAGGTCATAAAGCTAGTACAAAATGTTAAAGTTTTTTTGTTTTTTTTTGCGATTTGTGGCTATTAGAATATTTACTTACAGATAGATAGACACCTGGAAAGGGAAAACTTATTTTACGTCATTTGACAATATCAAACTCAAACGAATCACAAACCGTACAATTTATTTATTATGTGCATCATATGTTTGTGAATGTCCGTCCTTATTTATATTTAGAACCTTCTGGATTTTTTAATTTATTTTATAAGTTTTGGAACAGCAAATTAATATTATAGACACGTAGTACACACAAATAATGCTAAAATTATTCATACATATTGGTAATATACTCTAGGATATATTTTAATTTTAAGTAGGGTTTATTAATAAGTCTATATTGAGTATGTCTACAAGAAATAATTAAGTTGAGCTAAATATGATTTAAATTAATGTAAACTAATCGAAGCTATTTTTGGAATAACATAGGATCTGCTATTGTAAGTATATGGGTATCAAATTTCGTCCAAACTCGTTGAGACTTAATATGTGTATATTAGGTTTTTTTTTACTTTTTACTTTGGCCTCCAAATTTGGGCTCTAGAGAGATAAAAAAAACACACTAAAGAATGGACCCGCACAGAGACAGAATGGACTCACATCAGCCCGAAAAAGGTCAAGAATTCATATTCCTACCTTCAGTTAATCAACATTTCATTTCCCTGACTGTAATAACATTGAGGAACAATCGTAACCTAACCTAAAAGGTATACATAAACTCAATTTGAATATACACTTTTTATTTCTACTCATAGAACAGCAAGTTAACCATGAAGCACACACAATAATGAGACACTTTACTTACGGTTGAACATCAAAGGCTACCGCTGGCCATACCCGCAACATCTATAACACGATGTACCTTTTGATTACTGGACCAGAGTCATTTTCTTCTCTTCTATACAGTGTCAGAACTGAGTAGTTCTACTTGATATTCAGCATCAGTAAGTTGTTCACTTTGGAATGTGTGTGATGTTCGGTGAGTGTAAGTGTAAGCTCTTACCATTATAGTCTGCAATGTTTAATTTACAACGAAGTTGTTCACTATACGAGCAGACTCTGTTATTCCCAAGGGAGAAAAATACAATGAAAATTGTAATATGCAGCCACAAATCCTCTACACTCTGACACAGAAATATATACAGATTATACATTTTATGTATTCATATTTATAAAACATTTATATGTTTATTTAAATATTTACATTTAAAATAGGCAGCCACCGCCATTAATGTTTTCATTTTGTCATGAGTTTAGTTTTTGTTGTTTAAACTCGTTATTTCATAGGTGTAATCTAATAATCGGTTCACGCTAACGCCTTTACCCACAATTCAAAAGCTACTAAAAACGGTATATATATACTGTTCTATTATATATATATATATATATATACTGTTTTTAGTATATATATCGCACCCCTAATAAAAATACCAACATAACCTCAAAAGTGGAGATTATAAATAATGGAAATTGAAAGTTTTGTTGCGACGGGAAAATTTATTTTTATTTTTTGAGGCATTTAAAGAACACTTTCTGAACCGACTGATTATTTCAGCACACGAGAAATTCCATGAGCGAAAGCCAAAGAACCTAACATTTTGGCCGGGAAAGGTATTTTCACATACCAAACTGGATTATTTTACATGCCACAATCGACATGGGACGGACAGCTTTAATTGCCCTCCAAAGTAGGTTGTGTTTTTATCGCTCAAGAAAAATACATTGACCCCGGCTGGGTTTGAAACTTTATTAATATAAAAAGGTTAAGCCTGAAGAGGAAATCGTGTAAGTCTATCTCTTGAAGGATGAATAATATATTCTAATTGGGTAGTCCCATACCTGAAATATGTTACTTTGGCGTTGATCATAGTGGTTGATGAGATAACTCACTTAAAAAAAATTAAACTCAAAAGTCCATTGCCGCACTTACAAAAGTACGCCACTTATCCCTTTATTGAGCTAGTTCTATCAAGTCCCCCTCCTAACAGCCTATCGCTATCTTGAGCTAGTTCTATCCAGTCCCCTTCATAGCACCCTATCCCTATATTAAGATATCCAGCCCCCCTCTTTATTCCCTATCCCTATATTAAGCTTGTTCTATCCTTTTCTCATCATTTCATCTTATCCCTATCTCGAACTAGTTCTATCCAGCCCCCCTCTTTACACCCTATCTCTTTCAGGTCCATTCTAATGTTATCCTCTCATCTGCGTCTAGGTCTTTCCGATTGTCTCTCCACATTGGGTTTGCCAGTCAGTACCCTGAACAAGGTTCTAGATTCTCCCATTCGCGCTCCATGTCCTGACCGCCGTAATCTATGAGGTTTGGGTAAATTAGGTCCCTTAGGTCTAACAATTTGTGCGATTCAAAATTGGTTGTTTTGGAACCATGTTGATATTGTCCTGAGCACACGATATGTATGTATCTTGGCTATCCACATTTAACTATTCTTATGGGGCAGGGATTAGTAAGATATGGTTGTCAAGGAAATAATCCCGCATTTGCGCCGAAGGAGAATATAAAAGCATGTAGAAAAATCTATACACAGTACACCCGGCATAGATTGTGACCCTGACCTCACCATCAAAGATTTGATGAACTTGACACTCCATCCATGTATATAGACGTTACAGTGGTCAAATGGTATAGTTCACCACTTTTGAAAAATAGACTCGACTGCTAATGCTCGGGAGATCGGATCTCGAATCCGAGTCGGGTGTACCGCGGGTTCTTGTTTTTAATTAGCTTTCACCTTTCCCTCCACTCAAATTTTGGTACACGTCCTCTAAATTCAATCTTCCTCATCCTTTACACATTTTGTGGAATTAGCAAATATTCATATAGCCCAAGCGGTTAGTAAGACGCGGTGTTGAAAAAAGAAAGAGTCCGCGGGATTACTGAGTCAGAGAATCCCTTATTAGCAGGGTTCTAGCTTTCAGACCTAAAAGATATAAAAAAATAACCTTTAAATGACCTACAAAAAAATAAAAAATTTACTTGTAATTTAAATTTACCAAAAATGACATAGAGATATAGATAAAAACTCGTAATGAATATACATGACTTAATCAAACACGCACTTTACAAATGGAAACTAGAACATATATTTTAATGCAATGAAAACCTCTAATCTTTCGCATCATGCTGAATATAATATTGATTTACAAATACCTGCTTCCACCTCCTCCCAACGCAACTCTTTCCAGATAAATTGCAGTGTTTAACCAAGAGAGTGCATTCTACAAACATACAGAGGGAATAAAAACTTCGCTATCTTCTCATTCCGACAACTATGTGTTTAAATTTTTTTTTGAATATTTATGCAGTAATAAAATTTCGATAGGGTTTAAATATGTACCCATTCAGGACAAGTTTCTAAATGTGATTCAAAAATGCCTCAATATGACCAAAAAAATTTCAAAAATGACGCATACCAGAATTCCAATCCAAAACTCTAAAATAATCAATAATGACCTATAAAAAAAATTGTACACAGTCAGGGGATCATGAAAATTAATTTATTTGGACATAAACATTGTCTGTGATACACAAAAAAATCTGACACGGTATAAAAATCCGGGCCCTGCTTTTTTAGGTTAACATCCCTTCTTTAGTTACGCACTATCTATAAAATGATACAAAGAAATCTTATGGCGTGACCATGATGATAGTTTCAATGAATGAGAGAAAAATGTAAATATTTGAAGAATATTGTTGCAACCCAGGGTTTTGAAGACACGTGCCTCAATATCACGCTCGTCCTTCGCACTTGAAGGTGAATGTCTGTTGAGTTTAACCATGATCTCGGCTCACGAAATCGTCAAACTTACGAGCTCTCATAACTCTCTCAAGGAGGGATTCGTCATTTTTTTTTTCATGAATTTCATGAAACATAAAGTAATTATTTGTGTTACAATTATCAGCAATAGGGGGGGATCAGGGGGGGAGGAACCAGGTAGAAGAGAAGCTTTGACAAAACTTCGTGTCTTGAGAAGTACCTCCCTTTCGACCACGATTTCTAACAAGGTCGCCGCCTGAGATTACAAGAACAGATTTCATTTCTTAAAACCCTTTCCCTTTAATTTTTTTTTCACTTGACCAGAAAAAAAAGGTATGTCTTTCGTGGCATTTGCATGGTGGGAAAAAAAATTATATATATATATATATATATATATACCTTCACTCTTTTTGCGTGCTTCACTGATTATGTAGTATTTATTTATATTCGTTGAAGTAATAATCATGATAGTACTAATAATAAGGGAATATCTTGTACTTTCTAAACAAAGGTTTCAAGGAATACACGACTCACAACTAACCTCGGACATCCTATCACCAGTAGAATTTTTATCGAAAGAAGAGTTTATAAAATAATGATATATATTTTTGCTGTCAACAGACAGCATTGATACATTTTAATATATTATTAGTGTTAATATAAAGGTATTTGTGTTATCCATCAAGTGACAGCTTCAGGTAAAATTAGTTGACACATGGATCTATGAAAATAGTTTTAATAAACTTTAAAACCGCCTTGGTGGCGTAATTAGCTAATACTCTAGCTTTGTGTTAAGCTAGACTGCTAAAGACTGGGAGATCAAGGTTCTAATCTCGCTCGGGTGAACTAGGGGTGGTTTTTCTAAATGGTTTCCACTTTCCCTCCACAAAATTGCGAGTTTAATAACTCTAAATTCAACCTTTCCAACTCCTAACCCATTAGCGTAATTAATACTCAAGCGTATAACCCAAATGGGTAGCAAGACATGGTGCTAAGTATTAATAATTGATAGCTACTTTTCTCTCTACCAGAATCTTACTATAACACTTAGACGCTCGCCCCTATAACTGAGAATGTTACCATCAGTGTACAAGACAGAACAAATATATAAATTATATACATATATATATGTATATAATGTGTAAAACTTTGATTTATTTCTATCATATCATATATGATATAAATTAATCAAAGTATGATATATATATATAGATCGCTTTTGCGAAAAACGCGAAAAAAAAAGGGGGGTGAAAATAGGGTATTCATAAGTTTACTGTGCGTTTCATGACATTTTAAAGTGTTTAAAGCGATTTTAATTTCGCGAATTAACGCGAAAAACGTGATTTTGAGAGTATTTTAGCTAAATTATTCTATTTAGCGAAATAGACGTGAACTCCCTGAAAATGCTTTGCATTTAAATAAAATGCTGATAATTTCTATAAAACGATGTTTTTCAGCGGGAATAAGTGATTAAACAATCATTGAGTTTCACTCGTATGTGTGCTTCAGCTCGGGTTTTACTTGCATCCTGTGCCTTCCACAGCCCATCCGGCTAATCGCCACATTCCGTTAGTCGTTGCTTTTATCATAAATCCTTTGTATAGGCCCTAAAAA
>CABFWB010000529.1:254597-274102 GCA_902151455.1 Timema bartmani
CGCGAAGTCGCATGTGGAGAGCAACATCGCGGAATCAACTTTTACTAAACCACAGCAGGCATAGTTAACTCTTCCTAGGAAAAGTTGATCTGTTTATTCTCTATCAACTTTTACTGATACTTTTAGTAAGAGTCGACTTTACCTAGGCCGAGTCAACTCTCCCTAACAATCTACTTTTCCTGTGACATATACACGTGAATTGTAACTCTCCTATTAGTTCCCTTAATAACACGACATGGGATATTCAAGCACATAGTTTTAATTTCTGGTATATATGATGATTCATAATTATTTAATTTTTCAACAATATAATTTATTAACCTTCATTAATTTTATGTTATACCACATTGTCTGGCGCATTGTGTCTTAGCTATAAATTTCATTTGGTGTGTTCTTTCTTTCTCATCAGACCTGAAGGATGATGCCGCTGGTGCATTGAAACATGTCAAAATAACTCTACAGCTCTTGCAGCCAGAAATTAATTTTTACTTTTTAAATTTAATAATTTTTCTGTCATTTCCCGAGAGCAATTAATTAAATTTCAATATATGCACAGTCACATCATTTTTTGATTCTTTCAACTTATTTTTAAGTTTAATTGACTCAAATGTCTATTTTAAAATGTACCTAATTTTTAGATGTTTGTTACAATTTCAACATATTCATAATTAAAATGTATTATAACTTGTAATTAATACTACCAAATCTTTTACAAATACCATTTAAATATTGTGAATATATATTATATTTATATTACATATTTATATTTATTTCATGTCTATCTAGTACAACTTGTCCAACTTAAATTCACTTAAAATTGAATTTTATTTTTCTTAATATTATTAAACGTTCCTTACTAAGCATTTAACATTAAAAAAAAAAAAACAATATATACAAACATAAAAATACAAGAAAAAATGTAGACACAAAATATAAAAACTTGGAAAAAATTAACGTACAAAAATTATAAACTTGAAGCAGTTTTTGCACTCAAATGATATTACGTTGGAGGAAAAACAAGTGAGCTTAGTTTGTTGTAATTTTTGATCGTGACGCACGCAATCCATCTGCCTAAATACTCATAAAAATGGCTAACTAGAATTTTGGCTATTTCGATTATTTTTTTAAGATACCCCTTGAACTTCGAATTTAAAAAGTTCTACTGTGATTGGTATGCATTTAATTTTATGAATAGAAGTGTAAGAATATTTTAATTTATTTATAACCAAGCATTAATAGAATAGTCCAAGAAGAGGGGGGTAATTGGGTACACCGGTACTGATCAAATGTTGATTGATAGTTAAATGGTATCGCTTAGTGGCAACAAAATAAATATTAATTTAAGCTAGATGTTTGATTGAATATAGTGTAAAAGTATATATTGTAAAAATTTGCAAATATGCATAATTAAACCACTAGAAAATACTTCTTATATGTCTATACCTCAAACGGGTAGTAAGACACGATGCAAATTTTTTTTTAAATAATTACCTAGGCAAGGAAGAACTGTGTCGTGTCAAGTCGTGTCGTGGAGTGTTACCAAGGTAAGCAGATCTTGTTAGAGCTGTACTGTACCTTAAGCGTATAACCCGAACGGTTAGTAAGACGCGGTGCTAAGTAAGTACTGTACCTTTTAAATGTTACCCCACCTATTCACGCCCTATTTGACCAATCTTGTAAAGGCTATTCTTTATATACCGCACTTGGGAATGTGTTTTTGTTAATACCTGGCCAATTGTTCTGTTGAGTGATGACTCACTGGTACCTGTTACCGTTTAAATAGGTAATCACTAATGAGACCCCGTCAAAATTCCACCACAAGCTACTGGGCCGAGAATATTAATTCTATAGTAAGAGTCTGTGTCTGAAACTTACTAATATTATTTGAAACCCATCAATTAATTCAAAATTCTAAACTTGAAAATATATGTAACTCTAATATTCAAGTAATGTCTAAAGGCTTACACGTAACTACAATTCAATTTCCATAAGATTAACCTTTTCACTCGCTTTGATCGCCACATAGTCTAACGCGCCATTCTCGTGTTAGACTAGATCACCAATTATGGGGAGATTGAAGTTCGAATCCCGGTTCGGGTATATTGAAGGTAGCTTTCCCTAAATGTTTTCCCGCTGTCCCCACGTAAAAGTGGGTATACTTCCTATAAAGTCAACCTTATTCATCCCTAACCCATTAGTGTAATTAGTACATAAGCATATAACCCGAATGGGTAGTAATATTTGGTGGTAAAAAGAAAAAAAGAGCCTTATCTGACAGTTCTAAAAGCTATTACATCTTTTTTCACCCTCATCTGACAGTTAGAAAAGCTATTACATCTTTTTCACCCTCATCTGACAGAAAAAAAAAACTACTACATCTACTTTCACGTATTCTTACGTCCGTTAATCTTATCTGCAGCTGTCACTTTTGATAGGTATTATAAATACCTATAAAATAACACTATTAGAAAATGTTATCAATGTTGGATACAAAAAAATGTAGCCTATATGTATTTTCTAAAATGTTTCTAGCAATAAAAATCCTACTATATCTAAAATAGACTATTTGCAATCCACACAATTCTAACCTCTAGCAGTAGTAAAACGAATATTTTACTATGTTTATTATGTGATAATCGTGCATCTGTATGTGCAACAATTCGTGATTCCTTTCCAGAGATCTAAAGGTCTATTGTCGTTGTTCTTGGCTTCATCAATTGTTTTTTTTAAATTTAATACGTGTTTTTATTTGCATTTACATTAGGACTTATTTCTGTTGATACTTCATGATCTGTTGTATGACTAATTCAAATTGTTTTATTGAGAAATAATAAGGTAAAACATTTCTAGTTGGTAGGGGGAAGGTGTTTTAATTATTTCCCACTAGTGGGCATGCGAACAAAAGAACCAGCCTCTTATTGTCTAGTTTGTCTCTGATGAAGTGGTAAGAATAAAATTACCAATCCCTTCTTTAGTTTAAAATTTATATATACAGAGTAATTGTTGTGATTGACAAGATGATAATTATGTTTATTTTTATGAGGAAAACATACTCAAGGGTAGTTTACTTAAAACCTATTTTTTTTAAATTATATTTGGTGACATAATACACAATATGAGAAAGTCTGTGCGATTTTATCGCACCATTTGTTTTTGTGGCCCAGTTTGATTCATTTGATGGTTTTTGTGAGTCAGGTAACGATAATTACATCACAAACCAGGTATTAAGAATTTGTAATAAATCCCAGACAAAAGACATGCCAAATTTAAATATTAACCATATTTTCTAAAAATGACTACTAATATAAATAAACTAACAAAACTGAATCCTAATAAATATTATTATTGCTGCAATAGATTAAGATTTTATTTCGTATATCTTTCCAAAATCTAAAATGATCTTCCACATAATATAACATTAAACTTGACCATCTTCTTTGAAATGGTGAAATTTATAAACCACATTTTTATTTCAATAACCTCGATAGCGATAAATTGGTAGAGATGTATCATTTAATAGATTTACTATACACCTCTTAAGAATTATCTTGTGTCACTACCTATTTATGGTGTTTGTCGCTAAGATAAGGTCCTGTATGAATGTTCTTCTCTGTAGAACATCTATATTTTCAAAACAACAAACTCTTTGCATTCCATTCCGTGATAACAATCGTCTTCTTTTCTGTAGAGTAGTTTGAGTCAAATTTACATAAAAACATGTAACTTGAACGAAAATTTAGTGAGACACATTTCTATATTTATTTATTACAAACATATGGGTTTAATATTTTTTTAATTATGTGCACACTTTATGGCCTTAAACACTAGATTGTATTTTTAATTATTTGCATAGTGATTGCATAATTGTTTTCCTCCTGACTGTTTGCAAGAATCAGCTTGGTTTTGAATAAACGAAGATGATTTTATATTTTTAAAGAATCAAGGTGAAATAAAAATTTGCTGGAATTGAAACAAACTTTAAATGAAATTTATAAATACTATTTAAATTAAAACCATGTATATTTTTAATAAAGAACGATAGTACTATATATAAATAAGCTTTACAGACCTTTTGACACGGGAAAATAAACTGTAAGAACAAGCTTAGTACCAGCATGCTAACACAGAGCTCCTGACTCACCTGGGAGGTCTTGGATTCTAATCCCAACAAGTTAAAATGATTGATATTTGTATTTTTAAACCTTAAACATAAAATATATAGCTATTTAAAGTGATAGATGTACAAAGAAATATTTGTGGTTGACAAAGTTATCCACTATTTAAGTGTCAGAAATAGTGGTACGCTAAAAAAAAGGATAATTTAAATCATAATTTAAATATAAAACTAAGTCATCACTAAGCTACACCGCTAAAAATAATGTTTCTATACTCGTAGATCAAAACTATTTAGTTAGGTATTATGTTGAACGAATGATATACAAATTTGTATAAACAAAGTATATCCAAATCTACTAAAAGCTTTAAAAATTAAACTGAAATTTTACATATGATCCTTCGATATTATTTATATATTTTATTAAATTAATCTGAGCATTACTCTAGGCAAAAATATATATGAAACTAAGAATTACTATTAGTTATACTTAAGTAAATATTTTTATTTTTTTAATTTAGATACACCTGTTGCTAGAATAACCTATAATAAACCTAATAACTTGAAAAATAAAGGCTAAAGTCCTCGATACTTTTAGTTGTTCTTATTTTTTTATTAAAATTCATTATTATTTCCTAAAATAATTAAAAAATAGACTGCAAACAAACACAAAACGAAAGTTATAATACTGTAGTCATTTAATTATTTATTATGAATAAGAAATGGCTAAAAATAAAATTTGTTAGGAAAAAAAATGTATATTTTGTTCTCACACGCCAAACTACTTTATATATTATTGATAAAGTGTTCCCATTCATATGAGTTACTGTAGTAATGTAAAGTATATGGAATATAATAAAACAGTGCATGTTCAAACGGTGTCTGTTTAACAGAAATGCTAATCTATCAGGTGATAAAATGTAAGAACATATTTACCATATGCTAAAAACAGCAAATAGCTTTGAGCAAGAATTAGATTCATAAAACTTTATAAACACTTTATACAATGGGCTATATAAAATGAGTAAATGTAGCTCATAAATCATTGTATTATGCAATTATGTAGTGCATATGGCTTGACTGTGGCTTATAGATTTATATAATTTACTTCTATTTCCAAGAGTAATATTGAATAGTCCCTAAAAATAAAGAATGATAATATAATATATATTCGTTTTAAGCATCTAGAATATTCATGAAAATGTACAATATATATTTACAGTCACCATTTGTTTGCTGAATTAAAGTCTTGTAAGACACAAGACTTCATAATAAAATTTAACCTCTTAAGTGTAGAATATGTATATGCAATAATCTTTTTCAACTCTATCTTTTTGCATTTGTTAATTTGATGTGCATGCATTATTTCTAGCATCATGTCTTACTACCCATTTGGGCTATACATTTATCTATCATATTAATTAGGCAGTTTTTAATGTAAAAACAGTTGTAACATTAGGTTTTTTTTAATTGGCACAAATATCTATGAGTTGGAGAAATGCGCATTTTCACAAATTTAAAAATAAACGTGATATTGTTATGTAAGGGTAGTTTGGACTTTTATACTAATACTATGGATCATGGTTCCGATAGAATGAAACCTAGGTCGCGGGATCGGGTGGTAAAGATCGATTTTCCTCTGGAGGTTGCCATTGCCTCTCGGTCCAGTGACAATAGTGTAAAGTGTGAACTGTGTTCATCTTTTTACTGTGGCGGCTATATTGTGTTCGTTCCTTTTATAGGTTTTTATCCACCTTTCCTGTACCTTCTTATAAAAATTATACAATTGCAATGGATCAGCGATTCTCAACCTTTTCTAACTCACGGCGCACTGAACAAGGAGCTTATGTTGTCAAGGCACACCATCGGTTTTTAAGGCGAGATTGTATCATTTAAAAACTAGTATAAATATTTTATTTAAAATTTCAATAGCTAGCATTCTAGTAATCGTGTTATTTTAAAATTAATGTTGTTCATAGATTTAAAAAGATTTATCTGCTTCCTCAAAAGTTTTCTCGCTTTATATATATATATATATATATATATCCCCAAACTACCATGGTACACTTTCCGACCCATCGCTATGGCTCAGAAGGTGATAAACGCTGCTGTAGGTTATAATTTCGTAACATCATTAAAATTTGTACAGGAAATTTTAGAGCCATTTTTGACCAAATAGCCTCCCGAGGTTTTTTTTTTTGCATGTGTGTCTGTCTGTACACCGTTTTTACATATCCATAAGGCCTATCCACATTTTTTACAAGTGGGATGAATAGTAAAAAAAACCATAGTTTTACATGAAATGTGTCCAAATTTGCACACAAGAAAGTGTAAAACCATTAAGGAAAAATTACTCAATAAGGATTCTTACACTAGCCTTTCCATCACATGTAAACGCCTTAGTCCACAGGTCCATGTATGTGAGTTTATATTAAAGATGCATTGAGATTCTATGAAAGGTTAGAAATACGAATATTCAATCTCATTTCTTATATCTAATCATGGTTTCCATTTAGTCACATGCCAAATAGAAAATTATTTATCTAAACGTAATGGGGATCATATCGAAACAAAGTTTTTACAAACATCAAAAGGAAGCATATTTATTGATCTCCAGCTGAGACACGTACGGTATGTCGTGATTTTTTGTGTGTGCTATGTTCTTGCGTGCGTTGAAATGAAATAACGTTATTTATTTTTTAAATTCATTTTCTGAAGGTTCAGCATTTTTCTTAATTTTTTTTTTTACCAATCTTAGTAGGAACTAAATCAAGTCAACCATCACACGTAAATTTCAGTAAAGAGTGAAAAAATATATTTTATATAAATATAAACTAATAATATGTCATTAGTGTTTGTAATTTAAAATCACGCTACAATCGAAAAGGTTCGACTTTTTGTGAAATTATTATAAGCATGATCGCAAGATAGGTGCCATGTAAGTGGCCATGATTGATTTGACACCCGTCATCGTACTCGCTGTTACATAAAGACCGACTATTATCTGCATAGAGAATGAGAAACAGACTGACACTGGTCACAGAATTAACCTTTCAACAAATAATAGCGGAGGATCCTCTTCCATAAACAGAACTTTGAGAAGACCTCACTGATCAAGTGATCTTCTACTGTATGTCCAAGCGGGTGCGTGCACACGAGTATGTGCGTATGTGTGTGTGAGAGAGAGTTTTTTCTTTCACTTTTTTAAAGCAAACACTTTTGGCCAAAATAAATACAATATTGACCCAGTGTATCTGTTTAGTTTAATTCTATACATAGACCTATATTAATCTGAATATTTCTTTAATATTTGTCTTGGGTAAGATGACATTTTGAATTTAAACGTTTTAAATTAAGAGAAAAAGTAATGTTAAAATACATCAATGCCCCAAGATAAATTCTCGTGAAATGCTGAGATTACAATACGGTATGTAGAAAGTCAAACTAAACTTGATACATTTTTTATAGTAATTATTTTTGCTATAAAAAAGTATTTAACTCTAGATCTCTTCCATCACACATTAATGAGTAGCCCAACCAACTCTATAATAAAATAATTTGGTTCGAGCTCTAGTGAGGCCAAAGCAATTTAGTCTTGATTTGTCACGATAATAAGTTAGGTACGAGATATTCGGGGCCATAAATATCACCCTCATTGATCCAACCTGATAGATCACTATTTTACTTAGTTCGAATCCAGAAAGAGTAAACACACTAGCTAATATCTATGTTTCCCATGAGTTTTTCCTATTATCACTTTGATCAAAAACTGGTGAATTTTCTCTCAACTGTCCTTTTGATCAATATGCCAAAAGATTGAATCTAGATTTTTACTATACCTTTCAATAAAAAAAAGCTAATGAATCAACTATAACTTCTGTAATAGGTATTAAGAACACTTGCAATGAAATACAAATCTCGACTCGCCCAATCAAAAGATTGCTAGAACATAGGAACTCTAACAACTGCGCTTGAATACAAAACAATTGTAGCCTAAGAAACCGACTACTGTAATTAGGGAATAGAATTAGTGGTTTACAGTAGGTGTTTCCTTAATAATTTAAATACGTGTTCTTCATTCACCCCGGTTCCACTATGATGTAGATCATACAATAGAGCCATTGTGTAGTCAATTAAAGTGAGACTGCTGCTTTAAAGGTAAGATGAGTATGCTATTCTTAACCCGCAAAGCTTCACTAAACTTCATTCTAAAGTAAATTACACATACTGATTTAGAAACTAGGGTAAGCTATGCGAATAGCCGTAATACTTTATAAATAACTGAAAATTGATTTCTAACTTATTCAGTTTGCTACCTTTATAGCCCATAATTTTGAACTAAATGAGTGATGTTGTTTTATTTATTTCGGAAAAATGACATTAAATATTTTTAATCTTCCTACAGTGTTCGTTTCACCCTTAAATAATACAATCGTGTAACATCTTTATTAGTCCTGTAGAATTATGTTTACTCAGCACAATGTAGAGCCATTTCTACCGTCTTTCTTGGCCAACCGACTGGCCTGACATTAATTGCGACCCTGGCGGTTTTATCAGGCGCAATCTTTACCAGGAGACGTGGGAGTACAAACATTAATTGAGTCATCCGTGAGCAAGGAAAGTTAATGTCCCTAGACGTGAACCCCCTCCCAACCCTCACAGGTACGAAGAGATTATGAAATGTACTATAAACTTTCTTGCAGACCACAAGCGAACAGTTTTTATTTTTTGCTCCCATTGGAATATTATAATAAGCCGTTTGCTTTTAAAGGCCATATATTGTGAAATTTTATGAGTTTGGTTATTTAAAAAATATATATGCACACGTGACAGGGGAGAGATATGCCTTATGGATATCTCCATACTTTAATGTAGGCCTTAGCATATGAGCATAAGAGTAATATAGTTACATAATAATTTGAAACATATTTTATACATTATTATAACATACTGTTTATTCTGCCGATGACAGGGATATCAGGGTTTGATTTCCAGTCAGATAGACTGAGGGTGGTTTTTTCTATAATAGTTTTCCACTCCCTTTCTTTCTCTACGTGAATGTGTGCACACTTCCTCAAAATTTAACCTTACCCATCCCTAGTTAGTTAGCGTGATTAGTACAGATGCATATAACTTTACCAGATAGTAAGACGCAGTGCTAAAAAAAACTGTTCATAATATGATATTGAATTAAATCACTCCCATCCTTAAAACCATATAATGTAATCACAGCTTGTGAATGTGAGGAATGCCAGGCCTCTACCGTGGTTCGGATTCCACGTTAAACTGTAGGTCCTCCATTTCATCTCACAATCACCCTTCCATTACACATTAGCGTAAGTGCGTATAACCCGAACGGGTAGTAAGACGCGGTGCTAATAATAATAATAATAATAATAATAATACTTTAATATATTTATAGGTCAATTCATGTGATCTACAACTGTCACGTTTGATAGACATTATCAACACGCATATTACTATTATTATTATTATTATTATTGCTATTATTATTATTATTATTATTATTATTATTATTATCATTAGCACCGCGTCTTACTACCCGTTCGGGTTATACGCAATTACGTTAATGTGTAATGGTAGGGTGATTGTGAGATGAAATGGAGGATATACAGTTTAACGTGGGATCCGAACCACGGTGGAGGCCTGGCATTCCACACACTCACAAGCTGTGATTAATACACGTCTTGTCAGAGGTGAAGGAAGGGTTTGGCAATCAGAATAAATCTGTGCCGGGACCGAGGATTGAACCCCAGACACCAGCACTAAAGTCCGACACCTTACCCCTAGATCACCAGGTCACCATCAACAGGTATAAAAAAACACTAATAATATAGAAAAATGATATCAAAGTTGACCCTAAAACACGTGTTTGTATATTCTAAAAGGTGTTCTAAATGCCCATTTGTAAGAACATCAAGGTATTCTTAGCCCTCTCATAAACTCGTTATCGGAGACAAGGGGGACAACTCACGATGTCTTTTCTTGGGAACTGGGCTGCAAACCATCCACGATGGCCAAGACTCGCCATGTTTATGTACAGTACATTATGTGACTACGATTATACAGATAGGACCCACAGATATGGTCATCTCGGCATTCTTCTTCTTCTTTTTTTTTTGTTTTTTCATGATCTCATCATCTTGTTGCAGAGGATACAAACCCAAGAGGTATGTCGGTCAAAAGGTCTCTTTTTAAACAGCCATGCTATTGACCCGACACGTAGTATAATACACACCAATGGGGCAGCCGTTGTATGGGTATGGACAAATTAAATGAGCATCCCAGTTGAAATGAAAACACGTTTCACCGAACTATAAGGGCGCATGAGGAGGAAACAAATCTAGACATTTAAAATAAAATGCGTCTAGCCGTTTTGCAGATCGATAGTTGTTTCTCCTTAAATTATATTGCAACCCACTTCAGTGGCCGAACGGTCTAAGGCGTCACTCTCGTGTTAGACTGTCGGGTATAGTGAGGTTGGTTTTTCCTAAATTGTTTACCCATCTTCTTCCACGCAAATGTGGGCTAGATAAGATCTAAAATGCTGCCTTCCTCGTCCTTACCCCATTAGAGTAATTATCAAATAAATGCGTTTTATCTGAACGGGTAGTAAGACGTGGTGATGAAGGAAAAAAAATTACATTGCGTCACCCATTCGAGCTATTCACATTTTACACTAACGGTGTAAGAATTAGGAAGGTCTGATTCAAAAGAAAATGCATCCGCATTTTCTTGAAGTAAGAGTGGGTAACCATTTAGCCAAATACATACATAGGATTAGGAACCCATCACTGGCAAACCAAAAATATACGCCAAAAAAAAACAACCTTGATTATATATTTCAGGATGCATTTCAGTGGCGTGTCATCTCGTGTCATGGAGCATTTCCAGGGTAAGTGGAGATTGTTAAAACAGTACCTGTGATATGTTCTCACCCATTTTGTCTCCATTTAAGGTGGGGTGAAAGGGGACGCAAAAAAAAGGCCGATGTATATGCGCAGTTTTTATAACAAAACTTTTTTTTTTGTCAAACTAGTTAAAATATTGTTTCAGTAGAAACCTAGATTTTAATTTTCTTCACATTATGATCTAAACAGCTGTTGAATATCTGTCAAAAGCATAGCGGCATTAGATGAGAAACATTTTAAAGAGAAAAGAAAAAGATGTCCGTTAAATTTCAGGACATCTTTGATAGATATTCAAAAACTTTTTATATCACCACGTGAAGAAAATTAAGCTTTATGTTTTTATCGTTATTTGATTTATTTTGACAAAAAAAAAGTGTTGCTATTAAAAACTGCAAAGAAACACTTTTTCCAATGTTCCCTTCCAACTCAACTTAACTAACTACACTCAGGAACTGCTCACCATTCCTCCCATTAGAAAATACATTTCCATTGATATCCTACCAATGGGTGTTCTACTAAGTGAAGAGTACAAACTCACAGTTACGGTTCCAACAAACTCTGCTTATCCTGGCAGCTCCCCAATCTAATTTACTTTCTATTTGTAAATTAAAACTTATAATATGTACCTTAGTTCAGAGTCTAAATAAATTATCACCTAGACCACATATTTGTAGGTGTAAGAAGGTTAGATTACATAATAAAATAATTGCACAGAGTAAACCGCAAGCTCCTTTCGGATGCGTGTATCGAATTTCACGTAAATATAACCTTTGACGTAATCGTTCCTAACTTACCTTTCTAACAGAACGCACCTCTTGAAATATAGACTTGTAATAACATGAGTGTGTATTTATATCAAATTATCACTTATTTGCGGAGTTCTTTAAATAAAAAGAAAAATAGCACCACACACACACACACATTTACTTGTGAACATTTCTTGTCTATAAAATTGGCAGTTTCATAAACTAGAATAACTGGAACACACACGAAACACGAAGTTTACAACGTACCACACATACACTATGATGAACAAGTTTTCATTTCAAAACGAATATACTTTTCAACAGTTGGATTGACACACAAAGGTTTTTTTTGTTTTGTTTTTTTTAGTATCTAGGTTTTAAGGTAAGCGAGAAATTGGTACTGTATTTAGACGTTGAGCTCGAACGCAATATTTAATTCTACGATGCGCTATTTCAAAATATGGTTCACGCCAAAGTAAAGTTGAAATATTCCATCTAACATGGTTCTTTTTCCTTAACGACTATATCTTTGGAGTTTTATTAATATAAAATTAATTCAAGCCTTTTGAAACATATTTGTGGAGTTTTGAGAGTAGGCTTGATGAAAAAGAGGTCTAGATTCAACTCTCCTCTAACAGATACAGTAGTTTTTTGCTAGTATCAACAAAAAAAAAATTTTAGAATATTTGAGAACAATGAGCTTTCCTCATTACCTTGAGATAAGAAGTTCTGTAGTTTTATTTCCCCTATTTCTTGTTGATATAACAAAGGCTGGTTGCATGTGAAGGGCAAAGGGTGTATAAGCTTAGACAGAATAGAGAAGTAGTTCCATAAAATGACACATACCATTGAATTTTAAGCCTTGTAATCTGACAGTAATTGATACTTTTTCGCTGACCGTGGCAGTCGGCTTAATATAGAATATTCAATACAGTAATTACTAATTACTTTACCTACGTGGTTAATTCGTCCCGAACGTTCTCCCGCAAGATGAAAAACCGTGTAAGTCAAATGGTGCCTATATACGATGTAATTTGTACACATACGTTCGTTTCAAACGACAATTAAATCTAAAACAATTATGCTATAAATAAACAAAATGGTGATGACAATATCAGCTGTGCGTCAGATTACTAAGAACGCCATCTATTATGTTTAGTAAGGAGCTTGATATATGGCGTTGCTAGTTGTAAGTAGAATTACCGCAAACGCGTATTTACGAATTTGCGTCATTTGATCCGTACAAGTTCAGGACCTACTGTATTGACAAGGGCTACTAAATTTGTTTTGTAGGTCTCCAAAAAGAAACCTTATTTCAAAGGGAAAGCTATACAACAAATGGCTTGATGTATGAACATATGAAAGTGTATTTAGTAGGGAAAGAAAGACCATACTGATGACCTGATTACCGCGAAAAAAATTCCAGAACTTAACCCCATATTTTATTTTGCACCATGTCTCACCACCTGTTTGGGATATTTGCGTACCTACCTCATTCTTACGCCATTAGTGTAAATTTTACACGAATGGCGTAAGAATGAGGTAGGTATAATTGAGACTAAATGAAACCACACTTACTCAGAGGGAGAGGGGTAAAATGTTTAGTTAAAAAAAATAGCCCTCAGTACACCCACCCAGGATTCAAACCCCGATCTTGCCGTCACCTTTAGTCGATTCTATCACGAGAGTGAAGCCTTAGACCGTACGACCACTAATGTGTGTTAAACCACGTTGCTCATATGAATGAACCAAAGTCGCTCACAATTGAAACCAGGCAGGCAATAGTCGCCCAGTATGATCGACCTCGTATATGACAAAACTTTGAGTGCCGGGTTTAAAACACAGTACACCAGGCCGGAATTGAATACAGGCCTAGATTAGTAATAACCAGACTCCGGATTTTAATGACGTTGTATATTTTTTTTGTTCATCACACACAAAGCTTATAAGTTGGCCTACATAAACTCTTTTCGTGATCTCCAGGTTGTATATGTATATTTTAAGGGTCATTTTTGGTCATTTTTATGCATTATTGAGTAATTTTTTAGGCATTTTGGAGACATTTAAAGGCATTCGTGTGAGTAAATATGTTTTTAAATACTAAGGATATTTTATAAATGCATACATTTTTTCAATACACAAACATCTGTGGGTGTGAGAAGATGATGGAGACAATGCCCCTTTCTTTGTATCCCCTTTGATTGTATGGCTGGAAAATAGTCTACACATTCCTGACGAGATACTACAACTAGGCTGGAGACGGTTGAGTTGGGAGGGGATAGCTATTATTTCACAAGCAGCTATTTTTAAATCAATATTATATTTAGCAAACTGCAATAGTTTGGTTTTCTTTAATTTATATTAATGTAAAGTACGTGTTTGATTTAGTCAAGTGCATTTATTATTAGTTTATTTTATATTTTTAGTTTTTTAAAATCTGAATTCATTTTTTTGAATTTTTATCTCATTTCACTGAACAGGTGAATTATAGAGGATGTTTCTTTTTTCTCAAAAATGAAGGATTATTTCATTCCCTCTCAAGGCGAACCTTGATAATTTTATTACCTTCACAAATGCCCAATTATTGGAACAGTGTATGTGTTAGGCCTCAAAAGTGAAATTGACAATTTTATGAATCGCACAAATGTGTACCCAATCCGTGAAATGGCTTCTTCGCCTGTCCAATTCACGGACTGGAAAGAAACTAGTCTGGTTCATGAAATGAGTTGTCCTTGTGCTGTCCAGTTCATGGTCTGGATAGTTCATGAACTAGGTAAGCTACAAGCGCTACCCATATCGTGAATTGGACGAGTTTTTTCCCCGATACGTGAAATGGACAAGCAAATAACAGCTTTAATAGTTTTATAATGGAAGAGTTTTGGTTTGGTCTTCTTATAGTAGTCCATATCTGAAAACCAATTTCAGTTAAGCTTATATTAAATAGGACAGTAATCTCCAATTCATGAAATGGGTAAGATATCATGCAATTTTTGCCCTGTTCGTGAAATGGTCTATAGAAGAGATACATTCACGTAAATGGACAGCAAGAGACCAAATTGTTGAACTGGGTAGTTTCACTGATGGGGTGTGATATACGCATGATAAATTGGTAGCTTGATAAAAACCAGTAAATAGCATAGGAATCTCTTAAATCTATGCTCAGATAGGCGATATGTTGATAGCCATTGATCTATTGAAGCCTTTCACCCAGTCTTCCTTAGAGTAATGGGGCTTGCACACATCTCTAGAAACTCCTGTAAGTTGGGCATTGTTTTATTTAATTGGTGTCTACTTATTTTTTAGTTTTCACCCTGTCTTAGTACCCTTTCGGGCTTCATGCAAATTGTACTAGTGAAATAGGTATGAGGAAGGTAGAATTTTAGAGGAAGTGTACCTGCATTTACTTGAAGGGAAACCCCGAAACCATTTATACACCCAACCAAAATTTTTACCTCAATCTCCTCGAAACCATCAATCCAGTCCCAGCACGATAGTGACGTAATCCTTTTATTTTTGTATAGAAATATTTTCATGAAATATGACAAACCCGATACTTTGAGGTGTGGTTAAAACATTGTGTGACTTATATTATCCGTTAATGTTTTAATTTGTTCCCTTCTGTAAGTATCAAAACGTGCATTAGGGAATCAGTGGTGGTTGTAATGTGAGTACAAATCATTTCACAAAGAAACAAGCACTTCTTGAAGATAAAGAAAGAATCCACTTTCTCTCGCTAGGACATGACATTTTCGCAATACTTGGATTCTCCTCTTATCAAGTCTTTTTTTTTCCCAAGAGGAGTGGAGCTCCATGTAATGGTCGAGATAAGAAGTGAATAAAACGCGTGTTGTCCATTAGAGTAAGAGCGCCCGGAGGGTGGGGGTATGGAGTATTTGTGGGGGAGGAGAGGGCAGGTGATAGTAGGAAGAACAGCGTTTTCATGCCCTAAAACCCCCCCACCCCCTACCAGACCAGAAACCCAACAATCATATGGTTTACGGTTTTTCAGGATGGACACCTTTTTTTTGGAAAGTATGGTGGTGGAGGATAAGGTGACTTTTAGTATTTGACATTCAGGTTGACCGTTACATGGTTTCACTTTCCTTAGTGATAAGTAATGTTGGTCGCATTTGGGTCATCACCACTTTAAATTTCACTTTTACTAGGATTTGTTAAGGTGGGGTGGAAGGGATACGCGAGTTAAAAAGTCAGTCTTTTTGCAATTATGTAATAAAATAAATTAAATATCTATCCGGTCGATAGATTAACTTTAATTTGATACACAAATTAATCACAACAGTTTTTGGATATTGGTCATGGGAATAACGGAACTACCCACCTCAGTAGCCGAATGGTTTAAGGCGTCACTTTCATGCTATACTGGACTCCTGAAAAGGAGATCCAGGTTCAAATCCCAACCAGGTCTACTTAGGGTAGTTTTTCCTAGATTGTTTCCCACTCTCCTTTCAAACAAATGCAGGTAGACTACCCCTAAAATACTTCCTCATCCCTACCCCAATTGAGTAACAATCGTATGTGCGTATAGCCTGAACAGGTAGTAAAAAGGCGATGAGAAAATAATAATAATAAAAATAATAATAATAACGGAATTTGATGAGAACTTATTTAAATTAAAAAGAGTTCTAGTTAATTGCGACTATGCTCATAACAAATATTCAAGAGCTGTTGAGAATACTGTGTATAGAAAATAACCTAAAAATATCTACCGAGACAATATTTTATTTATTGAGGTAAAAAAAAATTGAAACTAAAGCTACTAAAATAATTAACTTGAATCTAGCAATCTTCAATTCCGCCTTAAATTGATAGGACTGATGGCCTTACGTAAATTAGTTGTCAGTCTTGTCTAAAACGTCTAGCGGGAGGTAAAATTAAAGGTTTCATTTTACTCGTCGGTTTTATTACTCGTCTCTGCACGCAAACACGGGTGTACTTCCTCTAAATTATGTCTTTATTATTCCTTCCCTGTTGCAAACATACTTACTCCATGGCACTAGAAACTCGAAAGTTTATTTCCACACTTAAAGCCACTTATTCCTATCCTGAGCTAGCTCTATTCAGTAAACCCCATCACACCCTATCTATATCTTGAGCTAGTTCTATCCAGTCCACCTCACTGCACCCTATCCCGAGATAATTTTATCCAGTCCATCTCATTAAACCTTGTCGGTTTAAGATCCAATCTAATCTTAGTCTCCCATCTGCGTCTAGGTCTTCTCGCTGGTCTCTTCCCAGTAGGTTTGCCAGTCAATGCCTTCAACGGGGTTCGTGATTCTTCCATTAAATAATGAATATTCAAATAGTCCAGGTAGGTAGTAAGTAGCAGTGAGCAAAAATGAGTTTTAAAACCAAGATAGGAGTACAAATAATACATAAGTTCTCACACGTAAAGGTACATATTTTAAAAATAAATATCTTGAACTTCTCATAATTTTCTAACATTAAGGTGGAAATGAAGGAGGCACGAGAAAAGGGCAGTGTTTTTCCAGTTTTTATAGATATTCATTTTTTGGTCGAAATAAATTAAATATTTCTCCAGTCTGTTTAATTTTATTCTTATGGTGACATCAACATTTCTGTAAGATTTTTCGTGAGCAGAGCATCGTTAAATGAAAAATTTTTAAATGTAGATAAAAAGTCGTGATTCATTTCTAGGACACTCTGGACCGATATCCAAGAACTGTTTATATCACCATGTGAAGAAAATTAAACTCTCTGTTTCTACTGGAGCAATATTTTTATTTATTTTAAACCACAAATATTTTGCTATAAAAACTTAAAAAATACCGCTTTTAACTCGCGTTCCCTAAATTCCCACCTTAAATTAGGGTATAGCGTGACAAAGTTTTAAAAATGATAGCACGCTGAAGTACTGTAGGCCTAATTTACCCTAACTACCGTGGTTCGAATATTGACCTGAAAGTATGGTTTTCCATAAAATTGCAAACAAAAAAAATATCTCAAAAGGAGGTTGGGTAGTACTTTAAGACGCGGCGTCTTAATGACGTGCTCAAAGAGTTAGTACGACAGGCCTATAAATTAACCTTACATTCACTCGAGTGGTCAATGTAATTCTGAAAGGAACTGATAAATATGACTTGTTGTAGATTTCGCGCTATAAAATAAGTATACAGCCGTCTGAGTGACTAGTGCAATCATTACAAAAGTTACGAAAGGTTATCCGTTAGATAGATACAACTATAAAACGGACGGAATGGACGGCTGATGAGTTTAAACGAAGAGCTATAAAATATAATATCTTTGAAATCTACGAGTTTAAAAAAAATTTAACATTTCACCTTAGTAGTCGGTTAATTCAGGAAAAGAGATATTGTTTATGTTAAGCTTTAAGAGTCACCTCTATAAACATTCTGCAAGCACCTGATAAATCGGTGTAATCCAGACAAAGAGATATTAAATATTGTAAATTTGAGAAAAAGCACTATAGAATTCTGTAAGCACCTGATAAATCGGTGTAACCAAGATAATGAGATATCAACTATTATTGTAAGTTTGAAAAAACCATTATAGAATCCTGTAAGCACCTGAGAAATCGGAGTAACCAAGACAAAGAGATATTAACTATTGTAAACTTGAGAAAAAGCACTATAGAACTCTGTAAGCACCTGAGAAATCAGTGTAATCTAGACAATGAAATATTAATTATTCTAAGTTTGGGAATAATCACAAAAGAATCACGTATGCAATAGAGAAATCGGTATAATACAGATAAAAAGATAAGTTTGATAGCAGCTCTACATACTCCTGAGCAGTCAGTGTAGTTCATTACAAATATATTAATTGTGGTAAGTCTGAGAATAAACATAATATATTCATGCATGCACTTGACCACTGATACAAATATTCTGTTAGGAGTTTGATATAATCACTGTATACATAATACATACCTTAGTTGGCATGGTAATACAAATATACCAAGGGTTATGAGTTTGAGAATAACCACTATAAAATATTAGTTGCAGATGAGCTATCTTTTTAAATACAAATATACTGATTGTAATGAGTGTAAGAGTAACCCCGATAGTAATATTGTATGCATCTCTGTTGTCAATGTAGTTTTTTTAGCACCGCATCTTACACCTGTTTGGGATGTGCGCCTATGTACCAATTACATTAATGGGTTTGGTTTTAATAAGGCTTAGTTTAAAGGAAATACACCCGCATTTGCGTGGAGGAAGAGTGGAAAACCAATTGAGGAAAAAATCTCGGTGCACTAAACTCGAATCAAACCCCGATCCCTCTCTTCGGCAATCTAGTCGAACACGAAACTAGCGCGTTAGGCCACGTGGACACCGAAGTGAGTTCGATGTAATACAAATGCGGTCTAACAACTGCAGTGTGTTTGAGAGTAGTCACTATATAACATGCACAAACCTGGGTTTTCTTTGTAGTACAAATGTAACAATTGTAGTAAGTCTGAGGGTCACCACCATACTCGAATCCACCCAGGTGGCAGATGTGTTCATGATGGTGTGCGAGGGCGGTATGATAATATGTACCAGTTCCGCAGGCCATCTCTTGTCTTCCCCACGCATGTCCACCAACATAAACACGAACAAACAATAGGTTGGTATTCATTCCGTAAACCAGGGGTCTCCAAACTACGGCCCGCAGGCTACATTCAGCCCGCCACAAGATTATATCCGGCCCGTCCCAAGATTTTACAAAAAA
>CABFWB010000530.1:0-57163 GCA_902151455.1 Timema bartmani
GAATAATAAATATTTATAACTCTCTTGTACCTGCAACTGTGTGTTATTTCTACTATAGAAGTGGGGGCAGGTTACAGAGTATCTACATTAAAAATAAATAGTTTTTCGTATATTATATTATGTCTTAGCTTGACCATTCACTAAACGACATGTTGAGTCTACCTTTCTTTATTGATCATCTCCAAAATAATTACTTTCATTGTTCTTAGTATAATTTTCAGGGATATGTCTTATATTGCTGCTGTAACCTCCTTGGGTACCAACATCCTCCATGGATAGTGTTCTTGAGATTAGAAAAGCATAAGACAGGATACTCGAACCTTTCATAACTAACCTTTTCCTTGTTGGGCACCTCCCTATCCCAATGTCGCAACAGTTTTTGTCGAAGGCATCCTCCGTGGTGCCCGTTCATCCATTTTCTATGACATCTGCCCCGACGTGCAAAGTAAGTTTCTCTTCGGGCTTTGTTTCGCCTCTGTTCAGCTCTTTTATCAACGTACGGCACAAACATTGGAGCCTCGTCTGTGATCTTAGGCCTACCATTTCTATAATTTGTGTATCCATACTTCCTCGGTACTTGCGCAGGACCTTCTTCAAGATCGTCTGTAAACAGTCTAAGCTGTGGTGCGTTATCATCATTACTTGTTCTTTCCTTTTCGCTTGCAGCTTTATTTTCAGATATTTTGTCTCTGATTCTTATGTTGGGGGGCTTGTGGCGATTACCGACGTATCTCCAAATCGTCCTCGAAGCGAACTCCTTCTTTGGACGACACTGTCCGTGGACATCTCTAATCTGACCTCTTCTGCAGATTACTATTCGACTCGGACGACGTGTTTCTGCGGTGTGCGCACCAGAGTTACCCGCTGTGAGGTTGTCCTCAGACGTGTTCATCCTAGATAAGACACTGCCACCTCCTGCGGCATTTGTAAGGCGATGTTCACCTCCGTTGGAATTATTAGAAACACAATTTTCGCCCTGACAATTTGGTGGTGGGGGTGTTCCGATTATAGATCTCTCCTGGTGTATGTTACGATCGACGTCCTTGGTCTCGCCGCGGACGTCTTTACTAAGGAGTACAATCGGCGACGCCCCTTCTCTAGACACTTGCACTGCTTTGAAGTTTGAACGCTTTAGTTGATCGCTTCCGTAAGCGGCAGAGACCGTGCTTTCGACTAGACTTACGGCGCACGTTGACGCAAGTAATGTCAGAATAATTCGAAACATTTCATAGAGACGTAAGAAAATATATTCCCTTGCCACATAAAATCACGGTTTCATCGTAGTGTATATCTTGTAAAAGAAGGAAAAAACGGAACTTTTTGGTATCTTTGCGAGATATCAAACAATGCGAAATAAAGATAAATAATATGTTTCATTGTTCATTTCCACCATTTCGTTTCATCGTTTTAACTAAGTGAAAATTAAATAATTGCTAATTGATCCTCACAGATGATAGTATTGTTTGAAAACAACGTAACATAACTAAGATAAATTAAACTTGTGAGGCAATCATGGATGGAATGAGTTAACGGTAAACGTTGGATAATAAATACATTGTTTTTATCGAGCTGTAAGAGAAGTAGTCCCTAAAAGCTGTTCAAAGAAATCATTTTTTATTCGCTACGCGTGACAGTATTGGAGTATTCAAACGCGCTCAAGTGTACTGGATTGTTAAAATCGTAATTACTCTAGAGTCTAGAGTTTGTTCTTAGAACATAGAACTGTAATCCTATGCTCGTGATGCAATCATTGGCCTTTCTTGCAGATGCAATCACACTTTATACATGTATTTATGATTTTACTCTGGAAAATATTTTAACTCACTGGTCATTATATAGACCTGTATTGTTATAAGAATATATAAAGAATTATAACTTATTGGCAAGAAATAACTTTTAACAACACTAAAACGCTTGTACGAATAAAAAATGTCATATGAGTATTTCTAACTTTTTCTTTTCGTTTTAAATAATCTTATAATTTTAGCAGAGAGGACCCAAATCCTTAGTATAAAGCGCTAAAGGTGCATTTCCTTAAAGGCAGATGTCGAATACAACAATCATGACCTTGGATGTTTTATTACAGGCGTATGTCGTGTGCAAATCATTGCTCTCTGATTTAAATACATTTTGATTTCAATGAGTGTAAACGATGATTGACTCTTCTGAGGTAATGAACCTTTAACATAAAATCATTCCTCTTCTTAAGAGCGGTCATCATAGCAGGCTCAACTCAGCTCCCAGCTCGCATTCGCGTTTGTGTGTGTGTGTGTGTGTGTGTGTGTGTGTGTGTGCGTGCGTACGCGCGCGTAAGGTGTGGGAGTAAAAGGGAAAAGGAATTAAACCCTATGCATGACTTATTTGGTGCTGACTGACAGTTCACAGCTGACAGCTGACGGCTTTGAAACGTTACCAGACCAAATTATTAATCCCTACGTTGAACCATATGATCTACAAAAAACATGTGTTTAACAGCTGTAACTTCTGACAGTCAAAATTTAGGTATATACCTAAATGTTGAGTGTCAGAAGTCAGCTGTGAGCTGTCAGTCAGCACCAAATAAGTCGTGGAGCTACTTTACCTATGATATGCCATAAATGCGTGCAGTACATTCGTATTTGAATGATTACTCAAAATTTTCTGCGATAACGGTGAGGGACAAACCGACAAAGTTTCTTGTTAATATCTACAGTATGTTTCTTTTATGACAGAATGAAAATTTGTGCACAGTGCTTATATGTGAAACCACTCTAAAATCGTCAAAATCGGCCTTTTCAATGCAGTTTTTACCTTAATATTATCTAATATTTCAACAATATTCAGTATTAGTCGCTTCTATTAACATCAGAAGTTGAAAGGAGAGACGACGTTTTTGGGTTTACCAAGTTACACAAAATGTATAAACTATTGGTACTTATAATGTTTTATCTTTTGAATTATCATAAAAACAGGTTTACACTATCATTTATTAATTACGTAATGGTGTTAGGACTATAAAAAGATGTGTCTTGAAATAATCTTTACATGTGTGATCATAAATTTTCGGATATTTTTCAATGATACGTACAAAAGCAATGTTAAAGTGTTGGTCATCCCACATTATGTGATGAAAGGTAAGAAAGATTCCTATAAATTACCGACTCAACAACAACTAAACACTTGCTGCGAGTGAAACATGGAGCAATGAACCAGTCTACTCAATCATAGTGTGACACGTGGAAAATGCTGCAAGTGAAACATGGGACAATGAACCAGTCTACTCAATCATGGTGTGGCATGTGGAACATGCTGCAAGTGAAACATGAAACAATGAACCAATCTACTCAATCATGGTGTGACACGTCGAACATGCTGCAAGTGAAACATGGAACAATGAACCAGTCTGCTCAATCGTGGTGTGACACGTGTAACATGCTGCAAGTGAAACATGGAACAATGAACCAGTCTACTCAATCATAGTGTGACACGTGGAATATGCTGCAAGTGAAACATGGAACAATGAACCAGTCTACTCAACCATAGTGTGACACGTGGAACATGCTGCAAGTGAAACATGGGACAATGAACCAATCTACTCAATCATGGTGTGACACCTGGAACATGCTGCAAGTGAAACATGGAACAATGAACCAGTCTACTCAATCATAGTGTGACACGTGGAACATGCTGCAAATGAAACATGAAACAATGAACCAGTCTGCTCAATCATGGTGTGGCATGTGGAACATGCTGCAAGTGAAACATGGGACAATGAACCAATCTACTCAATCATGGTGTGACACGTGGAACATGCTGCAAGTGAAAGATGGAACAATGAACCAGTCTACTCAATCATAGTGTGACACGTGGAACATGCTGCAAGTGAAACATGGAACAATGATCCAGTCTACTCAATCATAGTGTGACACGTGGAACATGCTGCAAGTGAAACATGAAATAATGAACCAGTCTGCTCAATCATGGTGTGACACGTGGAACATGCTGCAAGTGAAACATGGAACAATGAATCAGTCTGCTCAATCGTGGTGTGACAAGTGGAACATGCTGCAAGTGAAACATCTAACAATGAACCAGTCTACTCAATCGTTGTGTGACACGTGGAACATGAAAGTGAAACATGAGACAATGAACCACTCTGCTCAATCGTTGTGTGATACGTGGAACATGCTGCAAGTGAAACATGGAACAATGAATCAGTCTGCTCAATCATGGTGTGACACGTGGAACATGCTGCAAAGTGAAACATGGAACAATGAATCAGTCTGCTCAATCATGGTGTGACACGTGGACCATGCTGCAAGTGAAACATGGAACAATGAACCAATCTACTCAATCATGGTGTGGCACGTGGAACATGATGCAAGTGAAACATAGAACAATGAACCAGTCTGCTCAATCATGGTGTGGCACGTGGAACATGCTGCAAGTGAAACATGGAACAATGAACCAGTCTACTCAATCGTGGTGTGGCACGTGGAACATGCTGCAAGTGAAACATGGAACAATGAACCAATCTACTCAATCATGGTGTGGCATGTGGAACATGCTGCAAGTGAAACATGAAACAATGAACCAGTCTACTCAATCATGGTGTGGCACGTGGAACATGCTGCTAGTGAAACATGGAACAATGAACCAGTCTACTCAAGCATGGTGTGACACGTGGAACATGCTGCAAGTGAAACATGGAACCTTGAACCAGTCTACTCAATCATGGTGTGACACGTGGAACATGCTGCTAGTGAAACATGGAACAATGAACCAGTCTACTAAATCATGGAGTGGCATGTGGAACATGCTGCAAGTGAAACATGAAACAATGAACCAGTCTGCTCAATCATGGTGTGGCATGTGGAACATGCTGCAAGTGAAACATGGGACATGGGACAATGAACCAGTCTGCTCAATCATGGTGTGGCATGTGGAACATGCTGCAAGTGAATCATGGAACAATGACCAGTCCACTCAATCATGGTGTGACACGTGGAACATGCTGCATACAGCAATGTGTCATGCTCCACCCGGTCTGAAAGGGATCACTTGTTGACATGACGTGTTCAATTATCGATGGTGCAAGTATCATGTTTCATGTTTGGTATTTTATGTGTCTGTTTCATCCTGTGTGAAAGGGGGTTAAATCTACGATTTCTAATCGACTATATCACAGAGTGTATTGGAATGTGATGCACGCTCTTAATGTAGCTGGTTCGACTAGGCCTATAACCTAGAACTCTATAGTGGCTGCCGACAGGATTAAAATCTTTAAATTAGATCAAACCCACATCAGTGGTCGCATGGTCTAAGGCGTTGCGCTTGATTTAGACTGCATTTCCTCAAGCTACCCCTTTCCTGCTCCTTAGTTTAATCCGCTAAATAGTCCTTGTGTTAAAAAGTACACTGGATTAAACTATTTGAAACGATATTTAATTTTATTTGGTTCACTCCCACCTCTTGCCCTACAATCCTCTCCTTCACTAAACACAAGTTGTGATAACGAAGATATCCGCAAGTTCCCTTATTTATAAACTTCCTTTTAGACTGCATTCGTGTGACGTCTTTCCTTCTCTTATCATCCACCTATAAAAAATAAAACAGCGATAACAGGTAACACTTTTGAAATGCAAGTCACCAATGACGCATATTTTATTTGTTTGAAAAAAAACTATCTGGGATCTTTGGAAACTGTCAAACTTTACACTCCCATGTGTTCCAGGGATCCGCTTGAAATAAAACAGACTTGCACTTTGTTTAAACTATCCTGGACCCTTTAATTATTTTTATTGTTTCTTTTTAGCACCGCGACTTACTACCCGTTCGGGTTACACACCTCTGTATTAATTACTCTAATTTGTTAAGGGTAAGGAAGGTTGAATTAAATAAAGTGAGCCCACACTTGCGTGGAGGGAGAGTGGAAAATAATTTAGGAGAAATCACCCTCAGTACACCTGACCAGGATCGAATCTTGAGCTCCCCGTCATCGGTGGTCTAGTCTACTACGAGGTTGACGCCTTAGACCATGCGGCCACCGAAGAGAGTAATTTTACTATTCGCACCGCGTTTTACTACCCGCCTGGGTTATCCACGTGCTTACACTAATAGAGGTAAAGATGATGAAGGTATACCTTGGAGGAAAAGTACCCGAATTCACGCGGAGAAAGAGTGGGATATTAAGTAAGGAAAAACACCCTCATTACAGCCGAGTGGGATTTGAACTAGGATCTTCCCTTCACCGACAACCTAATCTATCGCTAGAGTGACCGCTTAGACTGTTGGACCACCGATGTGGGTGTTTGTTTGTTTGTAAGAGTTTTTCATTTAAACATCAAAATTAAACATGTAATAACAGGAAACATATAGAAAAACAGCAAATACCAGCCCCGTAGGGCTCTCGAAAACTAACAGTACACAGAACAATTAAACATTATGATTATTTGGCGCCCTGGCGGGCTGATTGGTTTCATCTTTGGGCTAGGGGCGGGAAAATATTATAAAAACCCGTCCTATCGCCTGTATGGGGTCGTCAAAGACCTCTAGTTGCATACAAATGTACATATAAAAGGAAGGAAGTAGAACAGAAAACAAAGAAGGATAGGGAGCCAGACGAGGACGAAAGGAAAAAAGAGATGGGAGGCCCCGGTCGAACGAGTCGCCGGGGTCGGTCGTGAAAATATAATAATACACCACCAGGGCTACTATGACAATTCCATACGTAGCCCTGGCGTGAAAAACAAAATAAACTATCCCCGGCGGGCAATTTCTGCCCGTCCGGTGCTACGAAACCAAGGGAGGAAATAAATATAAATTATTGAACCAGGCGGAGCTACTGGCGCTGCCCACTACTCGTGGGCAGACTTTGAACAGTGAAAAAAGCAAGGACAGGGAGCAAAGTACCGTGAAATACATAAAAACGGAAGGAGGGACATCAGGAGGGAGAGTACGAACGATAAAAAAGGGTAGGGGGGGACTCGGAACCGCCATACCCCGGTTCGAGGACCGGCTAGGGCAAGGTATGGACGCCTTCCGATCGAGCGGGCCCTCGAAGTCGGTCAGCCTAAGGAATAGTACATCACCAGGATTACGCAGATAAAATCATACGTAATCCTGGTGGAAAATGAAATTAAAGTTTTGCCAGTGGGCTTTTTTAGCCCACCTGAAAAGAGGGAAAAATAAAAATTTTGGGTGTGAGTATAATTTTGAAATTGCTGCCCATTTTTATTGGGCAGACAATTGAATATTGAATGAGTAGACACAATGGTAGGACAAGCTACAGGAAGAGGAGGGGAGCATAAGGAAGACAAAGTTTACACCGTGGCTGGGCTGGACGGGGACACTCCGACCCCCAGTTCGAGGGCCGGTTGGAACAGAATATATTTATTTATTGAGGGGACGGACACTCACAGACACTATACAGAAATACAAAATATTAGTTGTCAGGGGCGTCACGTGGTTTTCAACTTACGACCAGGAGGGCCGGAAGAAGTGTCGCGATCGATTTCAATCCAGCTCGTTATATTGCAACACTGAGACCATTAAAACACTCATTTTAAATCGTATACAAGAGTTAATTTAGTTAATAAGTTGGGTTGGCTGAGAGTTTGTGGTTTTAGACATAACAAATTGGACAACTACGGAGAGATGCTAGTAGGCAATACTTTTATTTACACTAATTTTGAAATTAGTTCAATATTTTGACACAATTTTTAATAAAATTGGTTTGAAGCAATTCAAATTATTTTGTCATCTAAAATAAGCACTAGGACTATATAAATAATTATTAATTTCGAATCAAAGATTTTTTTAAATAGTTTTAAAAGTAACTACAATTATTATATTAGCATATTTAAGTTTTTAGTAGTCAAAGCTATTTTATCCTGTAAATATTATTAAATCTTTCACATAATTATTTTATCATCAAGAGTTTAAATCAATTATATTAAGAACACGACACTATTTTTATTAGTTATATTTTCCCTTATTTCTTGTTATATTACGTGTTGTAAGTAAAACTTTTTTTTAAATTGCAACATATTAATATATATTTTATATTTATAATATTATGCCTTATTGGATAGCTATCTCTAACAAATATTAACCTACGGCCCTCACCCTAGCTTGACATATTCAATATGGCTCTGGTTTTAAAAAAAATTTAAAAATATGGTACACCACTGCAACCAAGGACAAACCGAGGTGAGTTCAAACGCCGCTCAAAGATAAAGATTTGTTAAAAATGTATTTTTGAATTCTTTCTCAATGCCTACACTAGTAGCTTTTTAAAGTGTTATATAATTCATAGCACTAACAATATAAATTATATTTAAATTTACTTTCAAATATAAGCCTATTAACTTAAATTTAGCTTATTTTTCTATATTTTAGTATATGAAGCACCTGCATTTTTGATATTCTATGAGACAGTTTAATTCTATTAAATATAATTAAGATAAATTAAACTTACTAAATTAATTATTTCAAAATAAGCCTTTAATCAGGCACTTCATTTTAATAAAAAAAATTGTTTTAATTTATCTAATTATTTACATTAAAAAAATTGTATCATAGATTTAATTTATTGATTTGAATATGTTATAGAAAGTAAGTAAGTTTTAATATTTATTTAAATGATGATTTATATATATATATATATTGCTATTTCCTATTGGAAGACTTTCCCATGAGTAACCGAATGTAGAACCCTTTCTCAAAATATTGTTTTTGTGTATGACCCTGACTACAGGAACACAACTTAAATGTTCTGAGGGACAGCCTGCTAGGAATATTGATAATTCCTTACAAAAGTAATACTCTAGTAGAATATGTTTGATAAACACTGCTAAGTAAAATACACACCACTTGGTTGAGTTAACAAATAGGAAACATACATTTTTATTTCATCGTCAAGACATCGCAATCCTTTCATTATTCTACTTAGACTTTAATTAAATAAAACAAGCATAGTGGTATCCAAGGTAGGGAGGTATGGCGTCAACCCCCCTGCCCAAGAAATGGCATAAGATAATAAGTTTACATCAATAACAGTAAACACATTCTGAATTTAAATCAAATTAATATTCATTGATATATTGTTAGTGAAGAAAATCCGGCAACAATGATTATCTAAGGAATGTCGTATGTTTGTACTGCAAGGCGAGATTTGTTATTGTTTTGACCATATACAATCTTTTAGCAATTTTGAACACTTTTTATAATTTATTTGTGCTCGTATAGAAACCAAGAAATAGAATAATAGCACCAACGCTTTTTGTTGTTTGAGAGGATTTAGTTAATAATTAAATGTAAACAAATTGTTAATAGTATTATTTTAATTTATTTCGCTCACTCTCACAACCATTAAAATCATGTTCCTAAAGTATACTTGCCCGTCTCCCCCCATCTCAGTTCCCCCCTTCCACACAAACTCAGTGAAAAAATATCCTGGATACTGTCATGCAGACAAGTAAGTTTCAAATAGTTTTCAGCTGTTGCAAAAGGTTTATTTAATAGACTTATGTGTAAATTTATAAATAATTTAGTATCTTAAAAGTACACTTTCTAAACGCACATTACTTTAAACTAACTAAATGGTGTTCAAGAGGGTTTCAAATAATTTATCTAACATTTATATTTTTGTTGGGAACCATTTGTTGATTAACAATTTTGTTTCAAAATAAGCATTTTTACTTTATTGAAATTAATACCAAGGTTTTACAGATAAATAATCAAATCTTCAATAAATATGCTAGGAGTGAATGCGTCCCTGGCTAGCGGTTAACAGTAGGCCGGCCTTCACCCTTATCAACACTGAACATTTCATCCCCAAACCTTTCTGCAGTTTTTGAACATATCTAGCTTCTGACCTTCAGGGCAGGCTAAAGAGAAGCTTGGAACAACAATAATATTCAGGGGCTGGATAGCAAGGGGGGTGTACTCGCCGCCTGCAGCACCGGGTTTGACTGGGTCTTCGTGCGCCGTCCGGGTGGAGGAGTCTGCAGCCTCATGCGCCGTCTGGACGGGAAAGTCTGCGACCTTATGCGCCGTCTGGGCGGGTACGCTCGTTTCACTCGTAAGACGTCTCGGCTCGAAGATCGCGATGCCCTCACCGAATGACGTCATCGAAAAAACAAGCAATACCACCAATAAGTTCCACGTCATCGTTGCTGGCGACGTAATCTCGTGGTTTCACTGGACAAATACTCGATAAGGACTGATCTCTCACGGCGTCAAACACGAGCTAATCTTGCGCGAGAGGAAATGAAGGTGAGTTGGAAACTGGGGACGGTCTTGTCGTTTTAAATAATGACTCTTGCTGCTGTTGATCTATCCAAGTGACTTTGTATTTGTCTAACCTTGCAATGTCTCTAATGTAGGCGGGCTAAAAGGAGCTTCGTCCACTTAACAAAGTGGTTAGAGTGGTCAACTTCAAGTAGAGTAGACAGAGGTTGGATTATATGGTTGGCGCTGACCAAGATATTTAGCTCAGCTGGTAAGCTGCCTGTCTACCTGGGATAAGGGCCACGGCTATGATTGTTGGCACGTCCGTAAAATTAGAACTTCCTCTTTCAACGTTGTGAATTGAAGGCCAGAGGAGTGTGTAATGAATATACTCTTTGAGTTAAGCTTGTTTGTAAGTTATGTGTTTATATAGTTAGTTGGTTCAAAAAGTAAACGTTAAATCAGAGTCTTATCAATTTTTGTTAGGGTGTTGCTCCCCATTAGGAAATGGTAAACCACTTTTTGTTTATATTAAATCCTGCTTGAAGCAATTCGATTTTTTTTAAACATAGTTAAGGCTGTATAAATTCGCTGTTATAAATTCGCGGCTGTTTGCAGATTTTTATGGTCTCAAAGTTCGGTTTGGTAACGCTTTCTTGACCAAATAACCCTAAGCGTAATTATTACATAAGAGTATAACCCGTACAGGTAGTAAGACGCAGTGCTAAAAAAATTATTACAATTATCTACTGCTGCTGCTTACATTCATTTATGAATACCAAATCCCGTGGGTTCTGCACACGTTTTTGTGGGAACATACGTGTAGTCCATGTACAAAGCTTATAGTTGTACTAGAAAAACATTTTTGCTTATGCATCACAACTTAAAAGCATTTTTCGATCTCTAGTTTGGTTAGAACCGCTTGGTTGATAGTTTTCTATACCAAGACGTACCCAATTCAATCGCAAAAACTCGCCTAAAGAAAATTTCTGTTATCGCCGAGTGTTAATACACGCTCAGGCTAAACGCATATAAACTAATTACACTGATTTGCTAGGGATGATTAAGGTTGAATTTATAGGAAGTGCACCCAAATCTACGTGGAGGTAGAGTGTAAAACCATATAGGATAAACTACCCTTAGTACAACCAAGTTTTATTAAATCCGTAATCTCCACGTAATCGGCAGTTCAGTCTATTGCGAGAATAACGCCTAAGGGTTCGGTCAGACTGACAAGCGCGCGAGCGAGCGCGCAAGTGACTGGATGGCCAGACTGGCGAGCGAGCGCGTGATTAGCAGATAGCTCTCGTTAGTTGTTGACGAGGAGGCTCCAAATCTTGGCTGAGTGAACTGAGGGTGGTTTTAACAAGTGATTTATTGGTTTATTGGTTTTCTCCTTTCTCCACTCTAATGGCGATTCTTATTTGTAAAGGCCTACTTTGATAATATTGAAGTATTTTAACATTTCAGTTTTACATATATATGTGTGTATATATATATATATATACATACATATAGGTATGGTTTATGATCTTACCAATTAAATTAGGCCGTTAGTAGCAAGTGTGCATTTCCTAGCACTCAATGAACCAGCATACAATAATATTTCCTAGCGCCTGTAAACTAGACTGTACCGGGTCAAGCGCGCGAGCTTGAAAAATAGAACCAGTTCTATGTTTCAAGCGTGCGCGCTCAGTCGCTCGCTCAGTCTGGCCGCCTCCTTAGTCTAAAGAAAGCTCATTATTACAATCATTATTATCATTATTACTAGTTGACATAGTGAGGATATTAGTGCCCTCTACAACAGATTAAATACATCGTAAAACCTCCACCAGGGAAAATAAACACAAGCGATACACCTGCCTAGTACAGCATGTCACTACAGTTTAAAAACAAAAATTAAAAAGGTACTGTATTTTTAAAAACCATCACAACATGAGACAATACCAAAGTGAACCACTCAATAAAAAAAAAAGTTCAAGTCAATAACGTATGGAAGGGACTTATGCCCTTTTCAGCCCGCCTACTGAAGATTAAAACACCATTTATGGTGAGTTATCCAAACAGATGACTCATGTGTGTACACCGTTCACTTATGTACCTCCAGTGTTGTTTGAGTATTGATTTTGTCAAATGTTTGGTAAAGGGGAATACTGCTGTTCTTCCAGGAATTTGACGGGGTACTCAGACTTTCTCTGTGTGAGATTGTTGACCAAGTCTTGCTCAAATCTGAGTTGCTCTGATAGACGTAATTTTTGAATCGTCCAGAGCAGAGGACTAGCTTGACTTCTGAACGATACTGTAACGTAGCAATTTAACATTTTTAGATTAGATTTTGTAAGTGTTGAGGTGGTATTATTATTCCTTAGTATGGTTTTATATTGCATCTGACACCTTAGCTCAGTCGGTAACGTGTCTTTCTACTGAGCTAAGGGTCCCGAGCTCATTTCCAAGCTTGGCCGAAAAATTGATCATTAGTGATATGTGGGTTTACCCTTTCACAGTGATGAATTAACGGCCGGGGACTGGATGTTGTGTCTGTCCTAGTCTTAAGCTACATTATAAGACACATGAAGCAATGACAGGCCGGTAGTGGAAAATAATATGGCTTGAATAAAATACTGACCCAGGCCACAGGCGGGAAACAATAATGGATGTATTAAGGTAAAGTATTCTTTTGTGGCAGTGTTTTCGCTCTTAGAAACAGTGTGTTGGCTATTAGTGCCACCGTTATGACTATTAGTATAAATGTGCTAACTATTAGTGACTTGATTTTATAAATTCTACTAAAGGCATTAAAAATTATGCTTTAGACCTGCAATGGTGTCAAACTCAAACTCGCCATAGAACCAGGTTTACAAACTCAGGGCGCGCCGCGGGCCACATATTATAGAAGCATGTTTGCTTAATTATATTCTATACCGGTACTTTTGTTTTTGCAGCTTATCTTGTTACCCGTACAGACTATTCACATTTTAATCACACTAGTGGGCAATGGATAAGGAAGATACATTTTGAGGAAATGTAACCGAGTTAAGGGAATCGGAGAAAAACCACACTCTATTCATCCGGCTGGAATTCGAGTCCTGACCCCTCCAGCACCTGCAAAATATGACATAAGAGCCTGACATTTAATCCGCGTGCCCAACAATGTAGGTCCATACTAGTTATTCGATGTTATATATTTAAAATCATTGATGTATATAAATTTAAAATATTTAAAAAGTTTTTTCCAAGATGTTTTATGTGGGATAGCGAAATGCTCAAAGCAGAATATATTTTTTTTAGCAACGTGTTTTACTACCTATTCAGGTTATACGCATATTTAATAATTACGCTAGTGAGTTAGGGATTGGGAAGTTTGGATTCAGAGGTAATGTACCTACATTTGCGTGGAGGGAGTGTTGAAAGCCATCTTGGAACAGAATTTATTAAATCGTGCAAATAGAAATTTCCACAATCACGTATTTAAAGTGATTAAAAATATAGCTCAGTTTGAAATAGTTATTAGGATTATTTTATTTTTCAAAATTAGTTAAATAATAAAATAAAATAATTATTTTTTTAGTACGTATTTGACTTCAGGCCAGATATTAATATCAAAGTATTGCAGACAAGTGGGCCGTTTATATATGTGTCATATGTGGGTCGTGAGTTTGAGAACCCCGCTTTAGAGAAACTCATATTTAATTATTTGCATAGCATTGGAATAAAAGTTATTGACAAAATATTTTTCCTAAGTATACAATCTTTATATTTGTCGCCCCATGGAGCGATGGCTAGGTGGTTCAGTTGGACACCAAGGTTTTGAAGGTCTATTCTCGAACCCCATCTGGCTATAAATCGAGGAGGGTGGTTTTCCCAGTTTTATTTAATTTTTTGTTTTAAATTATTAGATTGTTAATAATCGTCCTATTGAATATACAATTAATATTAATAACGATACATAATTACTAAAATAATAATTTTACCCTACAAATGACATGAGTTGTATATCGAAGTTTTAATTAAGTTATCTAGTTACAGTAATTTATTAATTTTCATACTGATACTCTAGGCGTGATTATATTCCTAATGACTAACTTTAGAAATTCCTTCCCCCTCTACAAGGCCTCTAAATCTGGGAGACCGGGGGTGATTAAACCCCCCAACCATGTTTACTCCTATTTCTTATACAAATAGCTTCTAGAAGCATTCAATTTTTTTTTAAATGGCTGGAGCAAGAACACTCCAGGGAGCTTTTAGAGGCTTATCATTTTATTTTTTTAAATCCAGGTGAGGACCCCTCTAAATAATTTCTAAAGATATCAAAATTTTAAAAGATTTCTTAAGGAGAGCTTCCAAAATCCCTTTGACTTGGAGGCCGACACCCTTAAAAAAATATACTATTTTTTTGCTAATCAATTTCCCCAACTCTCTTTCACAAGTAAGGTTCTACCACCATTGGATAGTATAATTACTTATAACTATCTACAGTTTGTGATTGTTGACCATAAAACAGTTGTATTCTTTAATCCACCCTGCCTACCATGTTTTTACTATACATTATGATAAAGAAAGACATATAAAATGTCCTACCCAACTTCAAGAATCATCCAGGGTTTGAAATGTATACCTAGGAAGAACTCCCGGACAACCCTCTCAGATGATTCACCCACTTCCAAAAAGTGTCTGGGGGCCGTTGTTCCCCTTCCTCTACTATAACCGGTATTACACCTTGAAAAAATTCCATTCAGTGAGTCAGTTTTACAATTCAAAATCCACTATGGAAAAAATACAAAAAAGAAATATGTATTTCTATTAAAATCAAGATTGACTTACTTTTTTTAAATATTTTATTTTAAAACCTGTTGTACTTTTTAAAAAAACCTACGGTGACAAATAATATTGAAACTTGTTCCGTCTGTCCAGTAAAAAAAATAGGATGGATTTGAATGAAAACGGTACCGTCGACTGGGTTGACTGGGTGACTTTGCCCACTTTTGGAGAAAAAATTTTTTTCCTCAAATATCAGTTATTTCAAAGACCACCAGGTTCGCCTAAATACTTTTATGGAACCCTTTTAGGTGTTCGCAAGACACGCAGGAGTTATTATTGATGTAACTGATTGGTTATCTGTGAGAACAGCTGTTTTATCCTCCCAGTGTCTGAACAAGCAATTTTGAATGTCCTTGTACTTTTGTTAGTGCAACCAAAATACATAAAATCTATGTAGCGACAGAATTTTATATAGAAAAATAATAAAAGAAAAAAGAAACTGGCTCATTTAATACCCCGTTAGGGTTTAATTGCCCAAAGATTGAATTATGTGCTTAAAAAACGTAGTTAAATGGTGGAGAGCAAAGTAACCCCTGGTGGTAGGTGACTTTACACACCGATTCTATGATTTTTATCGAACAGGATGATTTACAAAAGAAAATTAAAAAAATAATTAATAGCATTTATGACCTCTCCTACATGTGTGACATTTTTGTTTCTTCAAAATTCACTTAAGAAGCACACGAATTTGGGACGCAAAGTTGAAAAGTGAGCAAAGTTGAAAAGCGGGCAAAGTCACCCCAGTCGACGGTAACTTAACACATCCCTTGAATTTTATTATTTTATTTTAAGACTGTACACAACCAGATATGATTTAGCTACATTACAAAACTCATATTTATTTGGATGTCGGACACATACATCCCATATTCCACATCCAACCTATATTCCTCAGTCAAGATTCATACCTTAAAGTGGAAGGCATCTCTTATTGAAAGGTCTGATTTCAGAACATAATAAGTAACCAGTTTAATGGTCAGTAATGAACTTCATACTAGGCATTGTGTGTGTATAAAAAATGTTATAATCGAGGTGTTGATGCTCTAAGACTCGGGTAAACGCTCTTTATTGACCTTTTTCTATTATTGATCTTAACTTGAGTATGTACGACCACTTTTTACGAGCGTTTGTTAGTGAAAGTATGCATTTAAGGTTCATCTACATGCTTCGTAAATTCCATAATTTTATAGTCCTTAAGTCCTTGTGATTTCATTTGTATGCACTATAATATTTGTCCAAAAAAACTCAGTGAAATAAAATAATATTAGAAAATTCGACAATCACAATCAACATTTTAATAATCTAATTATTGGTTTGTGTTTTAGTCCAAACAACGATAGACTCTATTTATAGAAGTTTTCTATGAATTATTATTAAACGTAGATAAATGTAGATGCAATACTGTAAGATATAAAATAGTGACCATTTTATTAATTATCAATTATGCTTTTATTTCGATTCGTATATCGATGTTCATTTATTTGTTTTACATGTGATTGGTCGTCCATACCTGTTTGTAACGATAACCCTTAGAAAGTTAAAATTGTTCAAACTTCTACAGAATGATAGAGAATACATATTTACTGATCAGGATTCTGTGGACAAAACAATCTGCTACTGTGGAGTCGATCTATTATGAACTAAGGACCTTACGATTACGAAGCATGTAGCTTGGGCTTTAATTGTGCGCATGTACAAATACAAAGTGTAAAATTAAATTGTCTGCATTTTACCCTCTTTAAAAAAAATACTACAATCTGTTTCTTAATGGATACAAAAAATACTCTTCTGTTTATTATAACACGACTCATACTAACGTAACCTAAGCTTAAAGTTGACTTGTTTATGGTTTGGTAAAGTTAAAACTCTGATTTTTATAGGAAGCACACTTTTTACCACCAACATTTAATTAAAGTCACTAAAATTTGGCATTCTATAAATATATGTGTCTTATTTGATTTATTAATTATAAAGTTTATCTAAAAAGTTATCCTTCCAATAACACTTCCTTGTGGATTACTATATAATTTCTCTTTTCATTACTAATCAAATGGACTAATCGTGAAAATACAATAATTGTAATATTTTTTCCTACCATTGTGGCCAACGTGTGTTTCTATTTTAAAATAATGGGCTTCCTAGGAAAATTAGACTTCACTTTTGAATACTATGTTATAATAAACGTAAATTTTTGCTTGACAGCTATGCGCATGCTATCGTTCCTCTTTTATTTAGTTTCTTATTACATACTCACGCATGCGCACAAGTACGCGTGTCTGCTCTAAGTCTACTACTCCCAAACCCTGAGGTCGCTTTTTAACACAGGCTATTTGGAGTTTCAGTTCAAAGTTATTGTTGTTACATTTACAACTGCTAAATTATTTAATTATTATTTCTTTAATGGAACGTTTACGAACTGGTATGATCGAACAACGAACACTCGATTGTCTTATCAAACTCATCGTTCCGTGGTTCACGGACTGCCTGTGTAGAGGGCCAAGCCTGTAGCTAGACTGTCCATGCAGTAATAGAGCTGTCCAACTTTCACACGTCAAGATCGTCGGTTTTCTTATGTCACCGTGTCATCTATTCGGTTCGAATTGTGAATATTATCTTAAGTCATGTACCTTGGTCCTCGGAATTAGCTCCTTTTATCTGAAACATACATAAAATACCACTTAAAACTTTTTTTCAGAAAGTGTCGTGTCAGAAAAAAAATTGCATAGAGTACAAAACAAATTTCATTAAAACTTGAAAATATAGCCCAATATTTTTTAATTTAATTTTTGCACCTAGTTTTACTGCCCCTTCCGATTGTACGCATACAGCACGATAGATGATCATCTGTGGCCCCAAAATATATTAATAATATAACTCACATATGGTTCCATATTTTAATATACAACATTTTATTTGATTATATTAGTTTCACCAAAATTATTACAACCATTCGACACTCCAGGATACGTAGCTGGTTTATTATCATAAAATTCGTTTGAGCACACAATAAACCAAACACACACACCCATATATAAATCCACACACACCCTTACAAAGGCACACTCAAAAATTCACACACCCATATAGACAAACACCTACATACAATGATATTGAGTGAAACTGAACACAACAATTGAAGAGATTGTGTTTGAAGAAGTTGTTTATAAGGTTGAGACGGCAAGGTTCGCATTCTAGGCTTTCATTTTGTATCAAATATGGTATGCTCCGTTTTTAATCCCTCGTTTTTTTAGTTTTCTATGTGCATACAATATTATTCGATAAAGCAAACACCCGTAGTATCATGGTAAGGCAGGCCAACTACATGTCTAGGATATCCGGGTTCAATCCAAGGTAGAATCTAAAATCTAAACAACTTAATTAGTTGTGTGCAAGCTTGTCTTCTATTCTGTGAGTTATAGTAAAATATTGTAGCTAGGGTGGAGTTGGGTGGTTGCGATTTATATATTGTTATATAAGGCTAAGTAAGTCGTATGTTAGCATAAAATCTTTTGTTTAGAACGTGTGCGTTAACTGTAGGCTATCAATAAGGGTTTATTAATTATGTATTTTATAAAAACTATAATAACATTTAATTTATCATGTTTTCTGTTTGTTAGCAAAGTTAGGTACTCGTTAGCGCGCTTGGCTCTGACTAAGAAGGCCAGAGTTAGATCCACTGCTGGCTGATTAGAGATTTATTTATTTGTACAATCTTGTTTCCCATCCTCTTAGAAGGCGAATACTAGGGCAGTCCCTTGATAATTTATCCTTATCATCTTGTTTTAGCATATTAGATCAAATAGTTAATAGTATGACTCCTTAGCTCTTTCAGTAGCGTGTATGTCTACTTATTTAAAGGTCCAGTTTTCAAATCTGGACAGATTTTTTTTTATCCTTGATTAAATTGCGATGTCCCCTTTCAAAGTTAATAGTTTTCTGCTGGGTTTATGGGTGTTGTATCGGTTCTAGAATAAAGTTATTTTTAAGTCGTTTATTAAGTCAGTAAGGGCAAGTCAAATTACAATAGTAATTGATAAAATCTCTAATGGGTATTATACTGTCATATCTGACTGTAAATGGGGATCGTACAAATTACCTGTAGTACCAAACTTTGCGGCAGACGCCGTAACCATCTCTCTTGTAGCCCTGAGGGCACTGCTTCAAAGGCAAGTAACTCCACATCCAGGGCCTCGAACCGAGTCCTTTGGCGTTGGATGGCCCGTGGCTCTTAGCCATGGAGGCCACAACGGCTGTATTTGGGATTCCGTCCTCTTCCTGACCAGGGTAATACTCGTCGTAGGTTTCCAAGCCGAGGTGAAGCGCCTTTCCTTGGTGGTGAGGGTGTTTCCTGGGGTATCCACATGACAGCGCCACGAGGCACACCGCGATGAACAGGAACACTATCATTGAAGAGGTGCGTGCCATTTTACGATTGTGTTTATTTATATAAATAGTTTTCACTTGGATGAAAAATATTCACTCTTGTTTTCTCTATCACTCTTTCAAAATATCTTTCAAATCTTGCCTCACTTTTCGTTTGCTTTAAACTCAAGTGTTTTACCTACAACCACCAACTCCCATGTACTTTATCTAAGTACACTTCTTGTTCTCTTCAAAACGATGCTGTCAAGGATTGGATAATTTTATTACTATTATTCACTATCAACTGCGTGTTGGTTAAATAAAACAAAGCCCAGATACGTCAGTAAGTTACGCTTCTTGGTATAGTCCACAATATTTCTATCAATGCCTGCGATCGTTTGTCCAACGTGCTGTGTGACCAGCTTGTAGGCTCTAGTTTATTTGTTTGTATTATCCTGCTCCTCGTCGCTCTTATTTATATTTGTCACCGATTATCGATAAAGCACTTAAGGATGACAGGACTTAATCGTCGTACGATGTCGAACAGGCCCATCTGGTTATCGCATAGCGTTCGCGCCATCGAGGGGCCACAGGGTAAGAACTGAACATGTCCATGGACGTGGGTGGTAAAACCGGCTAATCTTTACGAAATACAATTTGTATAAAGGCTATGATTAGAAAATGATGATCATGATGGAAACCTAGCATTTTTGGTATCCTTCACTTAGATGACCTTAAAAGTTTGTTGGTTGTATTTTTCTAGAAAAATATACTTAAGCCCTTGTGACAGCATAACCAGTCCACCCGCACCGGTAGTCACGATGTTTATGGCATCAGTCTGGCAAAAGAATGAAATGGATCTCTGATCACGCTGAGGTTCTACTATGTACAGAAGAGGTGTCATGGTAAGTTCCCCCCCCTTCCATGTGAATGTGGGTGCAGTTCCTCTAAAACAACCTTACTCGTCCCAAATTCTTAGCTTTAAGCCGTTAATAATAATAGTGTTATACGTAAGCATGTAAAAAGCAACCATTATCCTCTTAAAGCACCCAACACACTGATGCCATGGTTTTTATGTTATTCTTGCTTTTAGCAAGTAAGTTTTTAAAAATAAACAATATAGTTACCAGTTTTATATTTTCAGTTAGTAAGTGAGATAACATATTTTTATTTGGATAAACTGACACAATTGCATGATCTAGTTAGTGTGTGCACTGCATCTTACTACCCGTCCGGGATATCTACATATTTTCACAAATGGGGTAAGGAAAATATAGTGGCAGTGTACCCATATTTTCTTGGAGGAAGACTGTAAGATTTAATAAAAACGACACCCGATTGGGATTTGGACACCATCTTCCCACCACACGCAAGCCTATCAAGAAAAAACTGACACCATAATCCACGTTTCCACCATTGTGTAGTTGTAGTTATTTGTACATGTTTTAGTTAATCATCTGTGTTATCTTCTGTTGAAATGCAGTTGTTTTTATCAATGCCTGATTCATCTCTGACAGGCTAAGAAAATATTATGGAAAACGTAGAAAATATGTATAATCATATTAACTGATGTCTTAGGTTAGTACTAACTTTTCTTGTTCCTATGGTCGCCATGGTATAATTAATCATCCCTAAGCTAGGTTCAAGGCTACTACCGACACTATATAATCATCATCTCATCGGGACGAAGCAACCGCACCTACACGGTGGCCCAACCTCAAAAGACACCACTACCAGTAGAAGACCAGTAATGTAACGTCTACCTGCACCCAATATCATTGCTGAGGCAACTACAGGTTTTATAGAGAAAAGCTTTATCTTCACTTTTTCTCAATTAACTGTTGCTAAATCTCCTCGCTCTCAGTTATGTCTGAAGGTGTTGTGCTAGGGTAAGAAGGAGCTACTGGCAACCTCGACTAACCAGAGCAGCGCTGCGTAACTTGTCTTATATTAGAGGGTAGATTGACAATGCTGTTTCGCAATAGTAACCATGCATTTCCCTCAGCGATGATATCCAGTGTAACCAATTAGTGGCAAACAAGGGGAAAAAAACTTCCTACCCTCACAATATTTTGAAGAAGGAAGATAACTTTGATTCATTATGAACAGATTTTTAATATTACATTTTTCAACATTTAATCATTTTAAAACAGCTACTCAACAGAATTTTAACAGCTAGAGTTTTTTTTAATGATATGGTACAATTGATCAGGAGGGACTCTGACGTCCAGATTCGGTTGCCTTACGTGTAGGCTGTTAGCTGCTCCGTTGGCACAGAACATTCCCCAGGGTACACCATAGGAGGTTGTCTACATGTCGTACCCACAATGAGAGGTTGTGATGATAGTTATTATGATGTTTTGGAGCCGGTGTGAGTTTTAACATAACTTAAGCCTAATCAACCAAATCCTGGTGACTCTTAGGATTATTCCCTTAGAGGGAAAAAAACACCAAAGGTACCAGCAGATAATCGAACCCAGGACCTCTAGACTCGTAGACAGGTGGACTGACCACAACACCATGGGGCCGGTTAATTAGAGATAAAATGGCGTTAATTTGATAACACAAGCTCCTTTGGTGCGGATGATATTATAGGTGCATAGTGTATGTAGTCCGTCAAGGTAAGACTTTTCTTTCTTTCAGGGTAAACGGAGTGTACTTAACGGTTTATTTACAAATTAAAAGTAGTAGTACTAAATGACAGCAAAAACCTTGTCTTCGGACTTCAGCTTCGACATTGCTTCGCATGTTTCAAGCTTCACTTCCACTTCACAAGGTCACCCTATAGAATTCTGAGAAGAAGAAAATAAATATTGTTTTAGTTGTTTTGAAGCTTCAAAACTGCCATTTCTATCATAAATACTTCAGTGTTAAGTTATTTCCCTTCAAATAGGCAGTTCCCTTAACATTGAAAGTTATTTACGTTTAATTTCAAATCGTATACCCTTTTTATGTATTAAATTCATACGTACTTTATTTGTTTATATACTGTGCTAATTTTCCGTAAACTAGCTACAAATTTAGAGGAAACGGCATTTTAAATAAATTGACATGTATGACTTTTCCTCTAGATTGATCTTCTGTTTACTCGAAGTTACCCCTTGTAATATTATTTAGAAGATTGTACTATTTGTGTACTAATCATGTTCTCACTAATTTGTGCTAGACGTAATCTTACCTGTCCTTGTTTAACATCTGTTGGTAAACAACTCAGATAGAGCGTAAGATAGACTCTTTGACGCTAATCGTATTTGAGAAATTACTTTGAATCAAAGGCCCGAGATCAATTGCTGACTCACCAAAAAATTGTTTCATCATTCTCTCTCCGGGGTAGTTTTGATGTTTATCTTAAAACGCACCCTATTTCTTCTTTCTTGAATCAAATAATAAATTGTTTACTGGTGATGAAGGAGTCAGGGCTCAAATCCTGGACGTTTGTATTGAGGCTATTTCCGAATCGGGGGATCCACTCCTCTCTACACAAATGCGGGTACATTTTCTCTAGTAACATATAAAATATTTGACATATTATAATAATAGGTGTGTGCGACTTCCACCTTTTTTAATTCGAAGTGAACTCGAATCTAATATATGAAATATACTCGTAGCCGAATCTAAGTTCAAGTAATTTTTGTTAGTTGCTGTTTTAAAAATATTATATTTTAGTTATCTATACAATTTAATGCACTAAAATAACCTGGAAAATGTGTTACTACTCCAGTGTAATATTTCGTTTTATTCGTATAGATCAAGTTATTAGATATCACAACTTACTATTTGATTACTTTAGATTTTGACCGTTTGGATATTAATTATTTTTAATATATATATATATAAATATATAACATCTCAGATTGGCAATAATTTAACATAAATGGAATATTTTAGTTGTCAATATTTTTATTAGTAACTGTCTAAGCAGAAATTGTTTACGAAGCGAAATCGAAGCTGATATTTGTTTTAATCAATTCGAAGTGTCAAAGCTTCACACACCAATAATAATAATAATAATAATAATAGTCTGAACGGATACTGGTGGACACTATTAACTGTCTCATCGCTCTTCCTCCACGCAAATGGCTTTACACTTCTTCACAATTCTATCTGTGTCATCCCTATTCCGTTAGTGTGATTAAATGTATATGACCTAGACGTGTAGTAAGGCGCATAACAAAATAAATAACTGAAGTGTTTTTATTTATAATCAATTTCTAAGAAAGTCAAGGCCACACGATAATTATTGTAGCCTCACTCTTCCACAGAAAACCTAGAGGTGATTTCATTTAACGTGTCACACAAATCATCGGAACATGAAGAATTCTAAAAACAACTCTCATAGTTTTATCAGGCGGATGTTCGCAACCTTATCATATTATTGCAGAATATTGTAAACAAACAACTCTGTATTTATTTATTTATCTCGCAACTAGTCACACGATTATTGGTTTCAACGGTATCACATCCAAACAAGGTAGTCGTTGTAATATATTTCTTCTGAGACAATATACATTTTTAAACCTACACGCTAAACTATTAGTCTAAGGGATTAGGTATTTGAGGGTGAATTTTAAGTATCATCAGCAAGATTTACCTCGAAAGAGAATAGTAGACTACACTGTATTTAAAACGCTCTCAGTGCACCCGGATGGGATTCAAACCCCAGCTGTTGGAATCAGGAGTTGTAACCACTACGACAACCCTAGCGTTGCTACTTAATATCATTAGCATTGTATTAAAGAATTAGAACCATTAAGATTGATGGATTAAATTATTTATTACTAGTGGTAGTAAAATGTCCTTTCAAGCAGTTTTTTTTAGTAATCATCGGAAAAACATTTTTAAACCAATTCACTAGTTTCTTTTTCACTATTTAAAACAACTAATTAATCAAAAGCATCGAGATGAAGGTAGCGTAGATTAAATGTAATTACATTAGTATGAAGAGAGGACGGGAAATCACATTGAGAGAAAACACTTAAAATTATCTTGACCCGATTTAGAACTTACGACCATCCCCGTAAACATCTCTGCTACTATTCACCTAAGAATAAACACCCATTTTGAAAGTTGAATATAAAATGGTATTGCTAAGGTCTCTGTCATAAAATTTTAAAAAGCAATTTTTTTTAGGTATAGACATATTTTTCTCTTTATCTACCTCTTATTTCTTCTCTAATCCTTCTGTATATTTAAACTAATAGGTAGCCGCATTTGTGTGAAAGTAGGATCCATTTAGAAATAAAAACCCCATGGCTGGTATTCGAACCGGATCTCCCTATCAGCCAGAAACTAGATTAGATTAGACTAACGCCTTAGCTCGTTTGCCCACTAGTGGGTGTCATAATTAATCGAAAAATTGCCTGGAAGCAAAGTATCCATGTTTACTTTGAATTTATCTCAACATTCTTGAATGTATATTATGAGCATCGCGGCATTTAAACAGGACATTTTACAAGAAAGATATTCAAGAACTTACTTACATCCATCCATTACTGTTTCCAGCCTGTGGCCTTGGTCATTGTTTTACTCAAGTAATATATTTTCCACTACAGGCTTGCTAGGCCTGTCATAGCTTCATATACCTTATAATCTAACTTAAAGACTAGGACAGGCACAACATCCAGTCCCCAGCCGTTAATTCATCACTGTAAAAGGAGGAACCCACATTTTCATCAATGATAATTTTTTTGGCCATGCCGGGAATCAAACTCGGTACCCTTAACTCAGTAGGCAGACATGCTACCAACTAGTGTTGGATTTATTCAAGAACTAGTTAGATTAATGCATGAATAAAATTAAACTAATAAGTTTTATATAAGAATGTTGTTTTTAAAAGGGCGTTCAAGTGAGATTTGAATTGTTTTTAAATGGGTAGTAGGATGCGGTGCTAAAGTAATAATTATAATAATAATAATAGTAAGTTCAACACTTTATTTTTTATTTGGAATTCATTTGTACTCTCTTATTATCAAAATTGTTTTCCTGAACTAAACACTGTTGGGCACCTTCCTTTTCATCGTTACTAAACAACAATAAAGTTTGTATTGCGTTCATTGATGATTTACTGATAAATCACTAAAGCTTTAATACGTTAATATAATGTATATAGTGACAAATATATTAGAGAAGGTCCACAGAAATGTTTATTTTAGAACAAAAGTTTGTTCATTCAGATACAACAATAAAACATAAAATTTAATGAATGATTCAGAACTGTCTTGAAACCCCTAAATAATCTTTAACATATTTTGGCTAAACAAATATTATGTTGTAAAAATCTCTCAAATTCACTCATCAACTCCCCGTCCGCCTTAACACGATGAGTATAAACGATTGAGAGCAGGCGGGCACTCTTACCTGTGACGTTCTGGTCGAGGCAATTGAAAAAACTATCAACTCGGAATGTTACAATCATGAACTTCATTACATATAAGTTGCTGTTCAAAAAATGGAAATCGGTACAATACGTGATTTTATTTTAAACTAATAATTCAGCCGCCTTTACTTCTGGGAGACGTCATTTTTCGTTCGAACAAAATCCTGAATTGTATCAATTCAGGTAATTCTACAGCAGTGGTGCATCCACAGGGCGAAAAGCAGGGCATCCCTCCCCCCCCTCCCATTTTCCTTCCAATACCTCAACTAATTTTAGTACTAGCTTAAAACATATTAAGTATAATTAATTTATATTAGTTGAAAAATGACACCTGGACACGGGAATCAAACCCTAGACATTTGTCTTATCGCGTCAATGCTCTACCACTGAGCTATCCAGGATTCATCTCGTGTTCAAGGTCATTCTTCACTCATAGTTTAAGACTGACCTTGATCACGGGACAAATCTTGGGTTGCTTAGGGTAAATCATTGGAAAGCTAAGCCAAAGGACCCAGTTCGATTCCTGTACCCCAGTGTCATTTTTCAACTAATTTAAATTAGTTGAAATGCGAACCGCTTCGGTGGCTGCATAGTCCAAGGCTCTATTCTCACAATAGACTAGACTGCTGACGACGAGGAGATTGTGGTTAGATTCCGGCCGGGTGTACTGAATCTCTAAATTGTGTCCCACTCTCTCTCCTTGCAAATTCGGGTACACCTCCTCTAAATTTAATCTTCCTCATTCCTAACCCATTAGAGTAACTACTACATAATCGTATAACCCGAATGGGTAATAAGACGCGGTGCTAAAAATAAATATTGAAATGAGGTTCCCTCTAGACGGAAGGCGCCGTGGTTACAATTATTTGCAGCCTGTGTGTTTATATTCACAAGAAGTATAATCAAAATATAGAGAGGGATTAAATAGCCCAGCTACTATAGCCGCACACAAATATCATATTCGTTAAATTGAAAAACTACATTTTGACACAAGAATAAAGTTCCTGGCTTCGATTCCCATGTTTAGGTGGCATATTTCTATTCAACTAATATAAAATCACATTTAAATAATACGGAATATAGAGCAGTGAAGATGTGTAAAATGTACGGACTACATTTTAAGACCAGACTTACGACTTGATATTCAAAAGATACACACTAAATTTCCCACAGTAAAAGAGCCCTTAAAATTACAAAGTGTAAAAAAAAGTACAAAAATTATTGCTTCTATACATTGTGCGCATGGCCACTTATATTATTTAAATTGTTGCACTTAGCTAACATAAAAAAAACTACAAATAGCTTGTAGGGAAGCAAATTTCAACATTTTTCAACCCACAGCACACTAAACAAGGTGATAAAACTGTCAAGGCACGCCATCAATTTATTGAGGAGAAAGTTAATCACTAAACAAAATTGTATTAAGATTGTGTTTGTAAGTTCAATAGCAAAAACTATTATGCTCTATTTTTAAAAAATAATGCTGATTATGTGTTTTAAAGTATTTATTTTTATGCTTGAAATTTTTTTTCATTTCATTTTGAACTTTCCCCAAAATCCCGCAGCACACCAGCTGAAAAACGCTGTAATATAAGTTTGATACATGTTATTTATTGGCCTCCAGTGGTCAGGAGTCTGACCCCGTAAACCCCTCCGCCCCGGAATCTAATTAACTCTACAGCAACGTCTTTCAACCAGTGTGCCGCAGGTGTGCCACGGGAGATTGGAAGAAGATAAAAAAGAAGCAAGACAAATTTTGAGTAATAAAAATAAATCAATTTAAACATATTAGACATTACTTTTTTTAAATATTACAATTGTTAGAATTTTAGCTATTGAACTTTTAAACACAATCTTCATACTTGTTTTTTTTTTCTCCTTTAAAAAACGTATGGCAAACCTTGACAATTCTCTTACCTTGTTTGGTGTGCCGTGAGTTGAAAAATGTTGAAAATGGCTACTCTACAGCCTTGATTGTAAGGCCTTCCCAGGAAGCTTTGAGCGTTTCTCTGTCAACAGCAACCAACTTAAAACACTAATCCGGAACTGCTACAATCTCTAGTTGGTAGTTCTCAGCAGATAATCCCTCTCAACTCACCCGCAAGTGTTCAGTAGGACGTCCTGTAGTCCACCCTGTTGGGATGTCGGAGATAGTGCGAATGTAGAGGGCGGTTGTAGAGCCAGTGCATTGTCCTATGAATGGGACATCTTCGGACTTTGTTGTTCGCGGTGTCGTCTAAGACGTCGTCTTGGAGAATCAGGTCCTTCAGTCGTGCTTCGTCCACAAGCTTGCCAATCGACCAAAAGAACAGTCCTGTACCATTTGTTTGGTCGATAAATATGGCTCCGAAAATTAAAAGAGTTAAATAAAATAATCGTTTACTATATGAATAGCTCATTCTTATGTTAACAAATGGGAAATTATCGAGACACAAAAATGTTCTCTCCTTCCAACAGGGAAAAAGTTGGTCGGTGGTTATTTCACATTGCAAACGTTTCTTCTTTTTTTGTTTTGGCACGTAAGTTACCACGATTAATTGTAAGAGTGGTAATTTAAACCTAGCCTCAACGGTCTTCGTGTTTCTAAACAATGTTACAAGAGCATATTGAACTATGGAATGCAAGGTTTGTTTTTTCTACAATTTGCTGACAAAAATGTTACGTAAATTGTAGTTTCTAAAATTACTGTAATCAGTAGAGTAGTCTGCTCTTGCAATGATATTAATATTATAATTATTGCGTGTTCATGTGTACAAAGTACATAGAAAGTATTGTGATACTTAAATATCCATTTGAGATGTTGATAGAAATATATTTTTTTTTTGCTACCAATTCTTGAAAATGTTGCTTTGGCCTTTTAGAATACCCGTAAATGTGTACATTTCTAGTAAACCTGAACAGTTGTGCCTATTTGTTTCAAATTTTGTATTTAGGAATATCTATATCCTACGTGGCTGAGTTGTGAATATGCGTGCAAAACACGCTTAGCCTGAAGAAAAAACACAAAATAATATTCAATTTGTCTGTAAACATTTTAAATTATATTTGTTAAATGTCACTTTAGGCTATGTTCAAAATTAAATAACATATGATAAGATAATGAGTGTAGAGAGGTAGGGTCTGTATACACCTGTAACCACTGAACATTGTTGGATCTCCTTAGAGTTGATGAACATCTACACATATATAATATAAACCAAGACATAGATATTGTCGTTAATAAATCACAAAGGTATGAGTTCAAATAAATTTAATTAATAGATTGAATATTGAGGATAAATATCGCTAAGATTAACACTTTTACAAGCTGTTTATACTCAATGTTTTCTGTTTTTCTTTAATACACTTTGATATTTAAAATATTTACCTTGACTACATTTATGTTAGTATGAGTCAAATTGGTCAAATTAACAAACAGGACATAATAAACAAATAATTAACAAACTAGTTTTTAACGAAAGTGAAATAAAACATATTAAAACAACAAGTTAAAACGTAACTATTCAAAAGTTGGTGATTGCTTGAATTGTAAAAGTTGCAGTATCCAAATTACTTTATAAAATATTTTGACTCTATTTTTAAAAACTATTTAAGTCTTATCTGAGATTTCTATTCCCGTTACTCCTTTCAGTGTTCCAGTGTATGATGGGGAATACTGGAACTTTAGTTATCTTATCTTATCTTTAACGCTCCTTACTACAAATATTTTAGAATGTTTTCTAAAATGTTACACAAAACTTTTGTTGAAAACTGTTTTATAGTATGTAACATATCAAGAATGATAAAATCTGTTCAATTTTATAATTTTTAATATTCAATAGTTACGTGTAATTTGGTACACTAAGCATATTATTTTTTGCAACCCACACACGCACATACACCAATATACATAGGCTACATACCTACCAGCCTGCCTACCTACCTACCAGCCTGCCTATCTCCCTACAACCTGCCTACATACCTACTTACATATCAACATACCTGCCTGCTTAACCTACTTACACACCACCTACCTAACTATCTACCTTTCTGCTTAACTAACGACCTGCCCGCCTGCCTTACTACCTACCTAGCTACTTACCTAGCTACTTACCCGCCGCCTAAATACTTACCTGCTTAACCAAATTGCCTACCCACCTAGATACCTGCCCGCCTGCCTCCCTACCTAGCTACTTACCTTCACACCTGCCTGTCTAGGGCCTATTCTACACTAGCGGTTAAAACTCTAGCAGTTAAAACGCTATCAACCGCGCCTTTGAATGAAACCCTTGTTATCAAGTTAGAAAATAAGTTTTCGTCCAGACCAGCGTTTTGACCGCTACCTGTAGTGGCGTTGAAACTGTCAATGGTGGTTTTAACGCCTCTGGAGGCGTCAAACCCGCCTAGCGGTAGAAACGCGAATCAAACTTCACCAGGCGTTAACAGGCAGTTGTGCCTCAATGTTACAACAAGTCTTTAAGCAGGAATAATACTCTTCCTCCAGATGGTATCCCGTTTTGCAATATTTTCATTCACTAAACCAAGTTGTTCATCAAATGAAACCACAGACATTCTATAGTACAAAAAGAACGTATCTTGGTACATTCTGTGATTCATAAACATAATATGAAACTGTCCTGTTGAGAGACGTTTCTATGATATGGGGTGAGTCCCACAACGTCTCTTTTGATGAGGTTATTTTTTTAAATATATAATTTCCTCCAACAAGATAAGTCCCGGAATACAGCCGGCCTGTACAATGTCCATGTTTAAACCATTCTGCACAAGCGGAAGCAACAACCACGGCGTTTAAACTGCTAGTGTAGAATCAGTAGCGTTTTGACAGTCAGGTGTGGATTCAAGAGTTTGGGGGCGTAAGCTAGTGGCAAAACCGCTAGTGTAGAATCGGCCTAATTACCTACCTGCCTGCCTACCAGGCGTGGATTCGTGGGGAGGGGGGTCAAAGGGTCAGTTGACCCCTCTGTAAAAGTTAGAAAATTAAAAAAAAATGAAAGTTCAAATTTTAAAAAGAAAACATAGCACAGATAAATTATACAATTTTTTTAAATTTTTCACGCGCAGACACCTCTTAAGCCGGGTCCACACGTACTTTATTCGTCCACGTTTATTCAATGTTCGATATGACTCACGCAAGTGTGGAAAAAATATTCGTTTTCATGTACAAATATTTGTCGTGCATAGCGAGTAACGAACATTGTTCCCTATAGAGACGGTAGACTACCACACATTAAAGAAGACTAATAATTGCCTGAGAGCAGTTCATTCACGAATACCAAAAATAGATTATGTGTGGACAGAAGAGAGGCGGAACTGTGGGGGACTCTGCCCCCATGGAAATAGTTTGCCCCTCCCTGGAATAAATTCCCCCACTAGATATATTTAAAATCCTCAGGTATTGAATATGAAGCTGAAAGATGGCCTTAAATCAAACTCCAATTGACTTCTATATGCATGTCATTTTGAAGAATTTTCAGGCGAGGAACATCCCAATTAGCCTAGTTTCTTAAATAATTCAATTTAAAAAAAAACTCCACGGAAGACCACTTCACAAAGAGTATCTTCTAGAGGTATCTAATTACCGTAAAAAATTAAGGTGAGGATCACTCTAAATAACTTCGAGGGGCATCCAAATTTCAAAAATCTCTAGGTGAGGAAAAATTTAAAAGGCTTATAAAAGAATCTACTTTAGAAAAAAAATTAAGGCGAAGACTACTCATAGCTTCTAGAATGAACCATTTTTTCAAAAAATTGTTGAAGGAGGGCCACTCCAAATAATTTATAAAAACTATCTGATTTTAAAAAATTTGAGAGGAGGACCACGGTTTAAAACATACGTAAGATCAAATATGAATGAGAAACTATTAAGTGGCTCTAAACAGAAATCTAATATTGTAAGTAACTATGTTATTTATAATTATGACCCCCTTATGAAACTTATCTGGATCCGCTCCTGCTGCCTACCCACCTAGCTACTTACCTACCTGCCTACCTACCTGCTTGCATGTATCACTTTACCTCACAAATGTAGGCTTATATACGTTTATATAGAAGTTATAGATAAATATAAATGTATACACATAAAATGGACGCAAAATATTAATATCGTTTATATATAATTTAAATGTCAATATTGTTAATATAATATGATAAAAAATTAAATATCTTGTGCATACATAATATTTACACATCACACATACTTATACATACATAGATGTGGATATTTATATTTTAATGGTATATAAACATATAATAAGATCCTTCTATATGTGTGTATATACAACGTGTATCTAAAACATTGCATCAAACTTTGGCAGGCTATTCCTTGGGTGAAAATAGAATAATTCACATCAGCAACCTAGGGTCCATCTTGAATAATAAGGGTGGTATACACCCCTAAAGATAGAGCTAAAAACGACTTTTGTGTGAAATATTATGAAAACTGCTTAGGGTATTACAACGAATATTTGTATACTACTTATTGAAACCTTGATCATTAATAAATTAAATGTGCTGTTACCGTTACCCACCCCCATTATGTAAAAAAGGGGGGGTTGTAAGACTTTTTTCTGCAATAAAATATGTAAGAGTAAGTATTGCCAATTTTGACTTAAGATTACAAAACATGGAGTAAAAATTAACAAAAAAGGTGTCTTGAAGAAACTGTCTAGCTTTCCCCGTTTCCGAGATAATCATGCATGTGTGATTTCAAAGACAAGTGTTAATTCCTGCCAGGTAGGGAGCCAGTATAGCTGTGTTGCTAGCTGTGTTAGATACATTTGTCTCTGAGCTCAAACTTGTGTGATTATCTCGGAAACAGGGAAATCTAGACAGTTTCTCCAAGACACCTTTTTTTGTTAATTTTTACTCCATGTTTTGTAATCTTAAGTCAAACCCCCAGTGAGTTTTCTTTGCAAGTGGATGTAAACTGATATTCACATTTATATTACATACTAGCAATCCCGCACGGCGTTGCCCGTGACCCCTTCAAAACTTTGTTAAAAATACCCTAATTAAAACGCTAATTAAAAATTTAAAAATCTGGCTTCAAGGTGCATTCGGACCCCCCTCCGTCCAACTATGTTAAAAATTTAAGATCTCTGCGTGCCGTAAATTTGGCTGGGCATCGCACACACTCAAACACACAGACAAACACTTCCTTTTATTACTATAGATATATAATAATATAGATAGAAGGTTAAACTATTTTAATATTTTACGTCCACTTCCAGTGGACCACGCATAGCATATTTATCTTTCTACGTCCTTTGATTAGCTAATTGAAATAGGCGGGTACTAAATTTAGTCGAATATATTTGTATTGATCTTTTCTGAAATTATTTGCCTGCTCTTTAAACACTTTATAAAAAATGTTACTTATTTCGCTTTTAGAGTGTGATACTCATAAAATAAGCGTGTGGATTTTGATAACCGTAGCTCAATTCCTTGTTTAATTATTTACTAGTAAAACATGATGATTGATGACGAGTTGTTTTTTATTTTTTATTTTTACTTCCCTTGTACATTCTTGGAGGTATAAGCAGTAAAATAAAACAAATATGTATAGTTATAATACATATATTTGTCAAAATTTGTTGAAATAATTAATTTTCCAAAAATTTTGCTTCATTTTCTGCCCCATAAAACAGAACTTTCCTACTTACTCTATGGCATCAGAAACTCGAACGTTCATTGCAACACTTAAAAAAGTACGCCACTTATCCCTATCTTGAGCTAGCTCCATCCAGTACAAATCATTACACCCTGTTTCTCTCAGATTAATTCTAATGCCATCTTCCTATCTGCGTCTAGGTCTTCCCAATGGTCTCTTCTGATTGGGTTAGCCAGTCAATACCATGAGCACGGTTCTAGATTATTCCATTCTCATAACCTGTGACACTTGATTATCCTAACAATGCCTTGTGATTAGTACAGGGTATGTAACTGATCATTATGTAGCCTACGCCACCTCCCAGTATCTTCATCCCTTTTAAGATCAAATATCTTCTTAAGCACCTTATTTTTGAACATCCTAAATTTCTTTTCATATAGAGTAAAAGTTTTTAAATAATTTTGACAGTAAAAGTGTAAATTTTTTATTTTGACTAAACTATTTTTGGACAGTATAGTTAAACTCTATTCAACATATTGGGCATCCTTGAGCTCGTTGATAATGCCCGCAGGAATAAAGCTATATAATTTATTTTTCAATTGCCTTGTTTTATTAATTTAACGGGATGTATACATTTAATTACACTAATTGCGTATTGATGAGGAAGGTAGAGTTGAGAGGAAATTTACCCTTGTTTCCGTGGAGGGAGAACTTGACCTTTAGTCCTTGTGCCCTTCAGATAAAAGAAATACTACACAATATTTTTTTATTTACTGCTGAGATATAAATGTTTCTCTAGAATTCTATAAAATAAAATAACTTAAACATGAGCTAATATTTAATTTCGTAGACTTTATTGCTAAAATAGTACATGATTTATAACATTTAATGTTTGAAATTGGATTCTTAAAATACTCGTAAATAAATAAAGCTTTTGCTTTTACTACATTTTATATTAAGTATTTAATAATTTACGCTGTCAATGTTACACATCACTATATGCTTGGACACTGAATAATATATTTTTAAAAGAGCTCAATTTAGAATCACAACTCTCGCTTTACGACTTGTACCTACACCAAGGAGATAATTTTTTAATAAGTACCTAGATTAGTAAATCATCATCTAAAATTATTCCTGGATAACTCAGTGGTTAGAGCATTGGCCTACTATTTTAAAGGTCCCGGGTTCGATTTCCATGTCCAGGTGTCATTTTTAAAATTTCAGAATATATCTAGATGGAGTAATCTTCACTAAATGCATATTTAATAGCTTTGTCTATTTGATTCTTAAATATGCAATCCCTTACAATTATATTAATTGTACAAGTGGCAGCAATAAGCCAACTACCGAGTCTAAGGTGGCTGCGTTATCTGATGGCTCGTGACCTTAATAAAATCACACATCTGTAGCTAACGATTTCCGCACGTCCATCATAAACTCTGCCTTAAAATATGAGGGAAGAATGACCTTGAGCATGAGACGATTCCTGGATAGCTCAGTGGTTAGAGCATTGGCGTACTAAGCCAAAGGTCCCGGTTTCGATTCACGTGTCCAGGTGTCATTTTTCAATTTCCAGAATATGAATATAAATGTAATAAATAAATATACATTGAACCTATTTTTGAATTCGCTTACATTGAAATATACCACCTTTGTGTTCTAGTGGTCAGAATTCATGACTAAAGATCCAGAAGTCCCGGATTCGATCCCTGACAAGTCAAGAATTTTCTGTGAAGCAGTGGGTCTGGAATAGAAACAACTCAGCTTCTAAACGACAAATGAAGAACTACTTGAACTGAAGTAGTGGCTCCGGTCCATAAAAATGAGATTAATGGTCGGGGGCTCATTGTGCTGACCACATAACACCTTTTATCCGCAGAATCTGGTGCTATCTTCACCAATAGATGGCGGCCGCTCTGTCGGTATAGCTTGATCGTGGGTTGGCGCGATTTTTTTTTTAATATCGAGATGATTATGTCGCGCAGTCAATTTAAATAATAAAACAGCTAATAACCAAACATAGAAAATCATTTGGCATTTTTATTAAATACTAAGAAATTTTTCTTACCAAGTACATTTAATTCTTAATATCTAAAACATTAGTTCTATAACAGCCCACCATTTATGTTTTTACAACTGTACATAATTATATTGTTACACCATTTATCACATTTGGGCAGTCATGATTAGTAATACGTAATATAATATCATGTCATCCTATATTTAAATTATTTTTAAATACATTTCTTAATTTAATTCAAGTTTTTTAATAATAATTAAATTACTAGTAGATGTATCAGAGGTGGTTTATGGGTTTTGTCCGGGGTAACAATGCTTGGCGGAACTGTACTTATGAATTGTTTTCTCACATTCAATATCAAACTGGTTCATTGACACCAATAAACACACGTTTGTTCATTATAGGAATGTGTGTGGCTAGTAAATGGACATTAAGAGGGAGGGAACAGTTAACTAGTACATTCCGGTTAACTCTTGCTTGACCTGGCAACAACCCATGAACCACGCCTGAGTTTTTGAGCATACCCTTTCAGCCTTCAAAAAAACCTCTTTGTCTCAAAATTCCTTAAGAATTATTTCACTTTTTCTTTTTGTTATGTAGGGTTAATCTATTTAAAGTGTTGATTGAGACTTCGTGACAAACAATCCAACGAACTAACGACGCACGATTTATCTTTATGTTTTGTGTCTTTGAGAAGAACGATGTTATTTGATTCACTAGAATTATCTCTTCAGGGTGGGTTGGAAATACGCATTATACACCTGCACGAGAGCAGCGGGGAGAGAAGAGGCCGCTAGTACTTGAGGTAGTTGTACACCTGCACAAGAGCATCGGGGAGAGAGGAGGCCGCTAGTACTGGGGGTAGTTGTACACCTGCACAAGAGCAGCGGGGAGAGAGGAGGCCGCTAGTACTGGGGGTAGTTGTACACCTGCACAAGAGCAGCGGGGAGAGAGGAGGCCGCTAGTACTGGGGGTAGTTGTACACCTGCACAAGAGCAGCGGGGAGAGAGGAGGCCGCTAGTACTTGGGGTAGTTGTACACCTGCACAAGAGCAGCGGGGAGAGAGGAGGCCGCTAGTACTGGGGGTAGTTGTACACCTGCACAAGAGCAGCGGGGAGAGAGGAGGCCGCTAGTACTGGGGGTAGTTGTACACCTGCACAAGAGCAGCGGGGAGAGAGGAGGCCGCTAGTACTGGGGGTAGTTGTACACCTGCACAAGAGCAGCGGGGAGAGAGGAGGCCGCTAGTACTGGGGGTAGTTGTACACCTGCACAAGAGCAGCGGGGAGAGAGGAGGCCGCTAGTACTGGGGGTAGTTGTACACCTGCACAAGAGCAGCGGGGAGAGAGGAGGCCGCTAGTACTGGGGGTAGTTGTACACCTGCACAAGAGCAGCGGGGAGAGAGGAGGCCGCTAGTACTGGGGGTAGTTGTACACCTGCACAAGAGCAGCGGGGAGAGAGGAGGCCGCTAGTACTGGGGGTAGTTGTACACCTGCACAAGAGCAGCGGGGAGAGAGGAGGCCGCTAGTACTGGGGGTAGTTGTACACCTGCACAAGAGCAGCGGGGAGAGAGGAGGCCGCTAGTACTGGGGGTAGTTGTACACCTGCACAAGAGCAGAGGGGAGAGAGGAGGCCACTAGTACTTGGTGTAGTTGTACACCTGCACAAGAGCAGCAGGGGGGGATGAGGCAACTAGTATTTGGGGTAGTTAGGGTAGTTGGGGTAGTTGTACACAGGTTCCTGAGGTGTTTCTGGCTTCTTAGATTCCTCCAGTGCGACTATCTTCTTGCACAAGGGCAGTAAAGGGTTGTGGTAGGTGGGCAGCGTGGGCTTTTTGATCACCAGAGTCTTATGCAGGTACTCGGTGGGGGTAGCCAGAGACAGGTCCAACACCTTAAGGGGCTTCTCCTCATCTTTGCTGTAGGAAGTCTTGTGTTCGGTAGTGTCTGGTACCACGTAGTAGTACTGCCCCGGCTGGTAGGATGGGGGCACGTACAGGATTGTGGGCTGGGTGTAAGAGTAACTGAAAGAAAGTAGAACGTCTTTAAGCTTTGGATCCTGTTTACCCATGGCTTCACTGACAAATATCATCAAGACAAAACAACCTTTAGTAGAATCAAGTTTTAACTTATCAAGGGAAGCGAAGATTATTATAATTTACTATTGTGTATTTTTTCCTAAAGTGAACTCCGAATCTCTAACAGCCTACCTACTAGCCCTCCCCAATGGGCACGCGTATAAAGGTATCATCATATTATAGTCTGCTTTGTCGGTGGCAAGGAGGTCAGGGTTTGAATTCCGGGTGGATGTTCTGAGATTATGTTTCCTAAATGGTGTTTCCCTCCCCTTCCACGCAAATTTGGGTTCATTTCTTATAGATTCTACCTCCTTAGTTCCTATCCCATTAATGTAAATATGAGAATATCCTGGATGGGTATCAAAAGTAAAATAGAATCTTTCTCGATATTTAGAGAGTAATATATATTAACGTTATTAGCAAATAAAAAATGTATTGCACTATTTTAACAACTGTATAACTATACAGTAAGCTATAAATAGTGATTCAATGGTTTCAAATAACTACAGCTAACGAGCTATAAGGGGTCGAACTTGTTATTTTATGCATTTTGCGTACCATTGTTAAGGCAAAGTAGTGAATGTATGGTGCTGAAATTTAGTATAACTAGACATATGCATGTTATGGAGTGTACAAAATGATATATTTATAATATGTTAAGGAAAAATAATAATTTTTAATGTACAAGTAGTTTAAAAGTGGTAAGACCAAATAATTTTTAATGTATACGTAGTTTAAAAGGGGTAAGACCAAATAATTTTTAATCACATTTAAATATTGCTCAATTTACATCCTGATAATTTTATTTTATTTCAATTTTGTAATATACGTCATTATTTAGAATTAATTAATCTTTTTTAACCTACCTCTACTTGTTAATTTTATTAATGTTGCCGAATTGATCATTGCAAATATATATTTCAATAAGTTTCTTGTTTTCACTGTACCGATTTTAGGGGCAAAACCTGCTAGTAGAACATAATATGACAGGCAGAGGCAGAAATTTCCAAATAATGACACAGCTAGGTAAAGTGGATACTATCTTCCTTACCTGGTCGGTGTTGCTGGAATGGCCTGAGACATCACTACTTACTATCTTCTCCAAGATAATCCCCACTATGTTAAATTTCCTGCTAAAATGTTCACATAGACTCAAAAAATCTTATTAATTCTCATCATCAAACGGCCCCCAACCGGGATACAAACCAATTAAAGGGTATCTTGGAGATGCATTAGTCACGGTTTGAAGCACAATGTCCTTGGAGATCCTAAGCACGGACGAAATAAACGTGATGTTTGTATCAATGCGGGACTCACCTATAGGGCTTTGAAGAGCGGATTAGCGATGAATCCTCCAGATCCTTTCGTATCCTGCCCGCCTGATCCTCGGAGTCACCTGCCGATAGTAAAGAGGACGACGAGACGTCATCCCGAGCTGTTGGAACACCTGCTGGAGGGGCTACTTCGGGTAAGATACCCCCACCGTGCACCTGCAAGGCATACATTTCGAGATGGCGGGTTAGTTAATTTACACTTTATAAACAAACATATCAGGGCGTGACTTACAAACTTACTTAATCCAGGTCAGTACGTCTAATACTACAGTTTGACGCATACATCCAATATCATTGGTGAGAGCACTGCAGGTCTAATGGAGGAAAACTTTATCTTCGCTCTCTTTCAGTTAACTGTTGCCAAATCTCCTCGCTCTCAGTTATGTCAGAAGGCTGTGTGCTGGGGTGGTAAGGAGCTACTGGCAACCTCGATGAACCAGCGTCGTGAAACTTGGCTTATATTTGTGGGAAGATTGACCACACAAAAACGAGAGATTGACAACGCTGTTTCCCCATAGTAACCATGCAGTTCCCTCAGAGATGATATCCAGTGTATGTATACTATATATTTACTAATAGAATAGCAGGAAAGGGTCAGTGTACAAATAGTAAATATCTTCATCAGAGTCCCCCGGAATCTAACCGGAGGGTCCCTATTCTGTGATACAAACCTCTAACTACTTATCTATGGGGACGTCCGATAATTTGATAACTGTTTCTAGAAATCAGCGCTTAAGGTGCTTTTTAAATATATAGTATTTCCACCATTTAATGACGTCTACCGGACACCCGTTACGGTGATAACATGATCCAAGATTTCAGTCAGGCTTGCATTAGACCAGGTGGTAGATGATGGAGAGATCGGGGCTCGAATCTCGATTGGATGTATTGAGCGTGATATTTAATAAATGTTTCCCACTCTCCCTTCACAGGTACATCACATATAAATTCTGTCCCCTTTTTTTTCCTTTTTCTTTCTTAGCAACGTATCTTACTACCCGTTCGGGTTATACACCTATGTACTAATCACGCTATTGTGTTAGAGATGAGTAAGGCTGAATTTGAAAGAAAATGTACCCACATTTTCGTGGAGGGAGAGTGTTAAGCAATTTAGGGAAAACCACTATCAGTACACCCGACCAGGATTTAAACCCCAATTTACCATCACCATCAGTACCTTCCTTATTCCTACCCCTTTAGGCCACAGGCAACAAATTGTATAAACACTTTTTTGTCGCTACCTTACTGGCTAGCAACTGCAAAGGAACAGATGAACGACGAAATAGTCGCGTTGTTGGTGTGTGTGTCCACAGGGAACATATTTGTTGCCAGGAAAAACAAAATTCCATAAGCTTATATTACATCCATTATCATAATGATAGGTGCTATTTTTGCTCTTGTAGCCTGCAATAGAAAACAACGAGGACGCGAACGTCAATTTTAGGTACACCCTATTTACAGTGAAAGAATTTCACTTGGAACGTTTTATACAAGTTTTGAGCGTTATAGTAACTATTCCGATAAGTTTTTTCCTACTAGAATGGTGTTTCTAGTTTTGGTGAACTTTTGGCTCTAGTTGGACAGTCAATTTCTCAACAGTAAACCAATTGGAAAAGGAACACGATCGAAAGATAGATAGGCACTATATGCGATATTTGTTCCAAAACTAGACTGAAGTCAATGGGCTGGTCCAAGCACAATCTGGTGAGCAACGACAGAACTGTCGCCGGTGTACACGGCTCCATTTGTTTGCAATGGGCGCATCCAAGTCGTAAGATAAATAAGTCGTCGCAATGTTGTGGCGCTCCACAAACTCTTTTCAACGGCTGAAACCAAGTTTTGTCGTGTCGTTGCTTGTGTACACACTTACATTCAAACTTATTGAACGCATTATAATGACAAAGAAGTGTTTAGACATTTTGTCAACTGTGTATATATATAGTCTTAGCGTAATTTTTATTTATATATATGTATAGGCCTATTCTTGATGCATATGTATTAAGTATATATATATATGCATAAGAATATATATGCATCAAGAATAGGTTTATGTATTTATATACAAATGCAGTTGTATATCTCCGTAAGGACTACTTGTCTTAGATTAAGTTTTTATATAACTTATTCGCTCATAAAAATATGTATACAAAGTGTATGTTTAAAATTCTCAAATAAGGTAAAAAAACAAAGATAGGCTTAAAATTACAACTATAGTTGAATCACCATAGAAAGAGCCTTATCCAATAGTTCAAAATGTTACTATACCTTATTTCATGTAAGCTATAATATGTTCCCTTTTGAAACATATCAATTTTTTCAACTTTAATACAAATACAGTGACCTTTTGTCGATCTAAACCGGTACCATGGTATAGTGATCAGTGCACTCGGCTACCAACCAAGGGGTCCCGGGTTCAACTCCTGGCTGGCGCCATGGGTATTTTCCCCAAAAGTGGAACTATCCTAAAGGTCACAAGAGTCTGGTTAGTTAGGATTAATTTCGTTTTAGGAGTTTACACACCCTCATATTCACTATAACCTTCACCTCATCTCATCGGAACATGTAAATAATGTTCGATTAGTGCATTCGGGAGTCCCCTGGTAAACAGTAGGTAGGTACCGGCTAATATTTCCACCAACTGGGCTACAATATAGGCTAAGTTATATTTATTTTAAATAGTTTTTTAAAATATTTTTATCGGGTGATCCTACTATAGGTATATACAGTAGTCCCATGGCTTCTTTGGTGCTGACTGACAGTTCACAGCTGACTTCTGACAGTCAACATTTAGGTATATACCTAAATTTTGACTGTCAGAAGTGACAGATGCTAAACACATGTTTTTTGCAGATCATATGGTTCGGCGTAGGGATACATAATTTGGTCTGGTAGCTTTTCAAAGCCGTCAGATGTCAGCTGTGAGCTATCAGTCAGCCCAAAGAAGCCATGGGGCTACTGTAGCTAAGAAATAATGTGTTTATGATCACTTATTACAGCTTACCTGCGTGATAAATTGCCATATAAGTACTGCAGCCAGGAGGAAGAATATAGAATTCACGCGCCGACAAGCCGCCATGTTGTCCACTGAATAAACTTTAAAACACAACAATACCGCTTTTATTTATAACCTTTTTATTTCCTTGTATAAACTGCTGATTATGTTGTGCTACGTAAAAACGTCTGCTAATCATAATAACGGATCTTGGAACATTAGAATACACTACCGGTATCATAAGAGGAAATCTATAGTCAGGTCAACACAAAAATAACATTTTTGAAACTCGTATCGGGTAAGCACGTGAACAAAAGCATAAGTATTATCTTGTTGGTTTATTCCAAAATGGTTTTTCATCCTCCCTTCACAAAACTGTGGACACATTTCCTCTAAACTTGATTTTACCTGTCCATTTCTAATAATGTAAACGGTTTCCACGTGAATGAAGGTAAATTTCCTCTAAATTCTACCTCTGTAACCATTACTCCAATTGTGTAGCTAAATGCATATATTCCGGATTCGTAGTAAGAGGCAGTGAAAAACCAAATACTGGGAAAAAAGAACTTTTGCAGATATACTAAAATTGAAGTTGGACTCGTTCTTCCTACGGTTAAGGAGCACCAAAATTATATTAAATTAGAAGACTCAACATTCAGACCACTTTTTGATAGTTTCTCGTTGTACAATCCTGAACTAACTATGGCAATCACAAACCAATCATGGTAGTTATTAATTAAAATTAATGTTAATACTCGAAACAAATTAGTACCTTGTCCACAAACTGAAAGCACAAAAAAATGCTATCCATAAAAAAGCAATATTTGCCTAAGCACGATCATCGATTAAGATAAACGAACTAATAGATATTGTTACATACATATATTGGGGAAAAGAGCATCACAGTTCATCAAAGAGCATAAATAAATCCTATACTCTGTTACAGAAACATTTGAAATAATACGCATCATAGTTTTCCAACGAGCGTCACTGTTTACCGAGCTATGACACCATATGTTTTTAATATATTTTATTGTCATATCGCTTCTAGGTAGGCGCCAATTTATTCTTCGATTTTTAGCTGTATCATCGCAAAGCTAATGGATCCCATTTAAGATAATCTTAATTTTTGTATTCGTTTATTTTTAGATTTTTTCGTCCGCCAATACAAAATTCAAATTTTCTACCATATCTAGATTTTTTCTATTAGCCATTTCAAATTACAAATATCCAGGCTGTATGATTATTGTAAGATGGTCCATTTACATTCTTGGCCAATTTAAATTTTATTCCATGCTGAAAAGAAGATTTTTTAATAATTTTGGAAAGATTTTAAGCTACTCTCTCTCCCAATTCTTTTTCAGTTTCCACATTCCCATTTTGAAATTTTAAGATTTATTTGATTGTCTTATATATCTTATTTACGTGATTGCCAAATTTCAATTTTAAACCACACCGAAAAGTAGTGGTATATATTAGTTGTATCAATTTAGAGCGCTTTCATTTAACGGAACTCAATTTTGAGATTCAATATGTTAATACTTATACAGCTCTCCAGGAATTTCTCTTAACTTACATGTCAAATTTTATATCACAACAAAAAGTGTAACTTTAGGAAACTTGAAGGAACCACCTATTCCTAATTTACTATATTTTCTTCATTTTAAAATTTAAGTCTCAGATCGCCCTACAAATTTAAATCTTCTACCACATGGAAAAAAGATTTTACTATTTTAATTTGGGTAATTTTGAAACCTCCCATTTCTCTAGCTCCCTTTCTAAATAAAAAAACACTCACTTTATTATTGGAGTAATCCGTCTACATTTCTGGCAAATGACAATTTTCTGCTTCTCCTGAATGGCTTTATCTATTTTTAGTCAACCACCTCTCATTCTCTTAGTCCATATTTTCTGCATTTAAAATCTTCCATCTTTTATGGTTATTTGGATTGGTCTTTAAACCTTCTTGCTAAGTTACAGTTTGGTACAACATAGAAAAGTAGTTGTTTATATTAGTTTTGAAAATGGTTAATACATACCTTTCCATTTAAATGATTCCTACTTGTAAATTTTGGAGTTTTAGACATATTTTGCTATCTGGAGTTTTACTTCCACCTGCCTGCCAAATTTAAATTTTCTACCATACCTAAAAGTGGTTTTTTTCTGTTTGAACTTACTCCCCCTCCCCCCTTCTATTTCCCAACGCTCCAAATAAAAGTTTAACAGTTTCAGCCCTTAATATTTATTTAGAGTGCTCTTTTTAAGTGCCTGCCGAGTTCCAGTCTTATACCTTACTGGGAAGTAGTTTTTTTACTATTAGTTTTTGATATTTTGAGCCCCCACCCATTTTTATTCAAATAACTCTTAGAAATTTCAGATTTTAAGATTTATGTGAGTCAGTGAGTCCCACGCCTTTCTTCCCTTCTCCAACCTCTCAGGGGATGAAATTTGAAGAGCCCTCAAAATATCTCACCTAATTATAGAAAGAAACCTTAGTTATAAATTCCAAGGCTCTATGTCTGCTGGTTAAAATGATACATCAGTGGGTTTTGAAAGCTTTCAACCCCTCTTTTTTCACTCCTTAAAAGTAAAATTTCGCAAAACTCCGTCATATCTCTTGCCTACAACCTAAAAGGAACCTTAACGCAAGACTTCAAGTATATAAGCCCAAGGGTTGGGGAAATACGGTGACTAGTGAGTGGGTTTTGCCTTTTATATAGAGAGATCAAGTCTAACCAGTCCGTCACGTTAGCTCAGTCGGTATCGTGTCTGCCTACTGGAGCTAAGAGTCCCAGGTTCGATTCCCAGCATGGCCGAAAATGTATCATTGATTATTATAATATAATTTTACCCTTTCACATTGATAAATTAATTGCCGGGGGACTAGATGTTGTGTCCGTCCTAGTCTTAAAATAGATTATAAGGCATATGAAGCTACGACAGCTCTCCCCAGTCGGTATTGGAAAAATATATGGCTTGAATAAAAAAACTGACTCAGACCATAGACTGGAAACAGTAATGGATGTAAAAAATCAGGTCCAACCAACATTTATAAAAGATAATTGTATTTATCTTACCGCTGTCCAAATTGACACCATCTATCAATAGTGACAGTTATAAAGCGCACAGCTTGTTTTTTTGACGGTGATATTAGGAGCTAGGGATGAGGAGTGAATTTACCAACATTCGCTTTTAGAGAGGATAATAGGATGAGGATGATAAACAACATTAAGTAACTATGACTCTATAGGTTGTTATCGCTCAAATAATCATCCCACAGTCAATTCAATTTATATAAAAAAAGAAATCAATTGGTGTCCTTAAGAACAAAAACAGCCTGTCTAAACTTAATTTAAGGACAAACACAAAAACCATATCCTAGAGTTCATACCATTAATTTAACAATAATGGAATGAAAACAAAACCAATTTAATTGTGATTTATTTTTGGCCCTCACCGTGGATTTATTTGGAGGCTTAAATATTGATCATATGAGATTGATTATTGAACAAATAAAATGATTTATCATATAACTACTATTACAATTTTAAATATTTATTAAATATTGCCTAAGTATTTTAATTTGAAAAACATTTACTAGGCCTTAATAATTTACTATAAAGTTTCATTAAAATTATGGTAATATCCCATAGAATTTTAATTTATCATTTAAAATGTTGCTAATCTATTTCTTTAATACAAAAGTGTAGGCTATATTCTTGTCAGACCCAATATTTACCAAGTGTATGGGTATAACTTGACAAATGAGGAATTGAATAGAAAAGTGATGTATTAACCTGAAGTTGCGCAACCCCTATTAAAATTACAACTATTTACCAGAAGTCGAAAAGATCGCCCCCTTCGCCCACCCCCTCCCCTATCCCCAGATTTATCTTTGGAACCACTGGGACTATGGGGCCCATCATCGGATGGGGGTACTCCTTAAGAGCATAGCTGAAAAAAAACTCCCCTAAAACCCTCTGAGCCCTTTTACCTTCCCAAACGCATATCTGGAACCACTTGGGCTAGGGCCCATCTTCGGGTGGGGGTACACCCCTTGAGACCTTATAAAAATATATATATCTACAACCCTTTCTGCCCCCCTCCCCCTCCCGGATGCATCTACGGAAAAATTCCGACACATCTCTTTGTGTTTTATTCATTCGAGAAAAAAAAGTATGAACAAAGTCTTTATTAAATACATTTTTTATTTTATTTTTACCTAAATGTTGCGCCATTTGCGCGCGGATTTGTTAGTTATCTATTATTACTACTTCAAGATTTTTTTCTTCAAATAATTTAATATGCCATACTCAATGTTTAACATTTGTTTATTTATTGTAGACCTGCGTTTAACACAGGGGTTATTAATTTTAATCTCATGGACAGAAAAAATAATTCTATTTAATATAAAGGGGATGACCCCGAATTAGCTTAGAATTTTTTTTTTTCCAAATTTAAATGTCTTTATTTAAAATGGCGAAATGGGTAAATCACAGTGACGCATCACATGTCCAAACATCCCAGTGTATCCTGTCAAGAGTCTAACCATGAACTCCCCGTTAGCGGAGATTCTATCTATTGTGAGCCTGACACCATAAACCTCGTAACTACAATACAGATGGTATATTAGTAATACTCGAACGTTATAGTATTGTGTTCCCAAAATCCGCACGTTGACAAACAACAAAGAGTGTGGGGTTTTTTCGTAACCGGTTTTCCCCGTTCCCTAGACGCAAAGGCGGGTAAAATTTCTTTAAACTCTATCTTCTTCTTCCCCGCACAATCAGTGTAAACAAGCGGATAGCCCGGATGGGTAGTAGGACGTGGTTCACAAGATAAGTGTTTTAATGTCATTACTTTAGTGGTGCTATATTGCGTAACGCACATCAGTAAAAATAAATCAAGTTTGTTCAAAAGTTACTCATGCTCGTGGACTTGCTGACACTCAGTTTGCAATCCTCTCATTCTCCGTGTCAGCACTGTAAGGTTTTGGAATATTTAGGTTACGTTGCAATTCAGCACTTCAACTGACTGTAAACACACACACTTTGATTGCTATTACACCTTCCTGACATTTTCACAAACAAAACAGTCCTAGATTCTATCGAGGCAAAATAAACAAAAGTATTAACATTACGTTTACCTTAAAATTTTGATGAATGCGTTTCTAAAATTCAATACCTCATAATATTGAAGTTTGAAAACAAATTTAAGAAGGTTTCTTAGCGGCACGTCTTACTACCTATTCAGGCTATACGCATATGCACTAATTACGCTAATAAGTTAGGGATGAGGAAGATTGAATTTAGAGGAAGTGTACCCGCCTTTATGTGTAGAGAGAGTGGAAAACCATTTTGTATAAATCATCCTTAGTACATCCGGGATTCAAACCCCAATATCCCTGTCATCGGCAGTCTATTACAACACGAGAGTGACTCCTTAGACTATGCGTCCACCAAGGAAGGTAAGAGGAAAATTAGTGAACATATTATGTTAAATTCCCAGCGAGGAGTTATGGATAGGTAAATAGATAGAATACATAAATAATTAGATAGATTGATACCAAAGCCAAATTGAATTTAAAGGGGTGTGTATATCAAAAGTATTGCCATAACTTGAAGGTTTTGATCAGTTCAATACCAAGAGAATAATAATTATGTACTCTAATGACTGCCAACATAAATATGATCTCCAAAGTCTGTGTAGGGCCTATCATTACTGACTTTGATTCTAGGAGGTCAAATTACAATCCTAACAAGTGCGCTGATTTTTGCCGTTAGTGATTTTTACCCTTTTTGCAAGCACCTGTCGTTAGAGTTCACCTTCTTCAATCTGTATCCTTAAATTAATTAGTTTGAGTCACCGCTATCTCTAACAAACTGTCCTTATTTTAGGACACCATTTGATAAAGAATAAATTTGAGGAAGTACACCAACGTTATTCTGCAGATAGGCGTATGGTTAAAAACTAAAATGGAAAAAAAACACTGAATTTTTTTTCTTCCTTTCAAGATTCGATCTGTCAAATGGGGATTTTAAAGTAGCTAATTTTAATACAAGGCCACGCAGAATAGCTATTGAAGGGCTTTAAAAGGAGAGGGGTAGGCAGTCTGTGGCTCATTGAACATGTAACAGCATCTCTTTAACTCTTAAGAAAAAGGCGACATTATCATGTTAACGAAACCTAATAAAGCTAGTATTAAACCCCCCCCCCACCCTCCCCCTCCCCCCACCCTCCTCATCCCAACTTGAACTGAGGTGCGGTTCTTTATCTCTAGCTGGGACGAACATTGGCTAATAACTGTAAAATTATAGTGTCAGCTGTTACATCTTTATTTGTCTCTAATTCACCTTGGTTTGTTTAGACTCTTATGGTGGAAGTCAGGCGCTAGCCCGACTGTTGCCGTGTTGTCTTGGACACGTATTCTCCCGAGCTACGGGAAGATACTGTAACTTTTGAGTTATTATACCCCATCATGCTTAATATTTTACTTTGATAAAGCACTTGTTTTGCTTTGCCCATTCAACGGGCTTCAAACACAATTTCTACTTTCTGTTTTTTTTTCTATTCAGCTGTTGTACTCTAATTCCAACCTTTATGTTTTTGTATAATAAATCTATTTATGTTACCTATTTAATTCTTTCTCTGTTATAATGTATGTTCCTATCACTCTTAAATATTATATGTAAAGAACCCAAGGTATCTCTAAACTAGCGCAGCCAGCTAGTTGGCCCGGTTCAGGAATGAGGTTAGTTAAAGTAAATTCACCATCATTATTATAGAGAGTGGATGAGAAAACCACATCCGAGAAATCAGCTCCAGTGCACGTCTTGATCTCCCCAGTTACATGAAATATAAGTGATATAACAGTTGTGAAATAGAATGTCTACCTGTAGTTTCAAGCACTAGTAGCCCTGAATTGGCTCAGGATGACAGTTTTAAAATATTTAGAGATTACTTTATTTCCTAAATGAAATAAGTAAAATATAGTAAACAGGATACTGTTGCCCATAAATCAAATACCGGTACAGTAAAAATTATATAAGAAAGTTTTATTTGAAGGAGAAAAAAACAACAGAAAATAGATTTGCACAGCCAATTATTATTTGGTCTCCGTTTTTATATGCATTTATAAATTTTACATAATGTTTTATTAAGATTGCTTGGTAAATATCAAATTATAGTAATTTGTAGTATACTTTTAAGATAAACCAAATGTTTATTTTTAAAGAAAAAAAATTATGCCAGTCATTGATGGCTTGTGTTTGAGTCTGCTCTTTTCATAAAACCTCATTTCAAAGAACGCTTGGGGGAAGTGGAAATGGGTTTTATTTTTGTTTTAAAAGCTTTTTTTGTAAATTAAAAAATCTAGTTTAACTGAAATAACTAATTTATTAATTAGAGCCCTTAAATGTGTAATCTGTAATATACATATTTAAACTTTACCTAAATCACCCATTAGACCTGAGAAAATTCTTATAAATTTTAAACAACAAAATACGACACTTTTAAAATATTTGTCTAGTTAATCCATGCTATCGTAAACCTCAGTATCCCCATCTAGGATTCGAACCCAGGCTTCCCCCTGCACCATCGAACCAGACGAGATTGTCTCCTTTGGTCACGTTCTCACTGGTTTCGTTGGTTTTGAACCATTTGGATCAAAATAAAATACACCAGTTTGTCAAACACATGTCAATATTGATTTAAAATGTGAGCTGCTCTTTTTTCAATTAATAAAAGCTACAAATAAGCAAAAAGGACAAAACTATGCTATAATATTACACTAAGATGAAGCTTTTCAATTTTTTAAATAAATGTACAGAGGATTTGATTGCAAAAGAGATTTTTAGCACCGTATCTTACTACCTGTCCAGGTTATACGCATCTAATTATTATGCTACTGAGCTAGGGATGAGTAAGTTTGTATTTAGATGAAGTGTATCCCTATTTGCATAAAGGGTCAGTAGAAAACCATTTTGTAGAAACCTCCCTAAGTCCACCCAACCTGGATTCGAGCCCCGATCTCCCTGTCATCAGCAGTCCAGTCTAACAAGGGAGTGACTATGTGTCCACTGAAGTAGGTGGAGACAAAATTATATAAATAGACTATATTCTATAGCATTTATGTGCATATATATTGCCAGTGGTGGCGCCAGGTGGCTCAAGATCTAAATGCCGCCAAGTCTATTTTACCAGACAAGAACGTCGGGGGTTGAGTCTTGGCTTAGTTTTCTAATTGAGGTTTTCCCTAAATGGTTTACCACCCTCCCTCTATAATAATGTGGGTAAATTTTCTCTACATTCTATTTTACTCATCCCTACCACTTTATCGCAACTAATACATATGTAACACAAATGAATGTGAGACAGGTTTTTTTAAAAAAAAACACGTGTATACATACAAGTAATGGATTTAGAGTTGGGACTCTTGAAACCTCGATTCCTCAAATAACTTTGGTATTCGAGAGATTCAAGATTCGTAAAAATCCCAAAAACTTATCTCGAATAAAACTATGAAGACATGACTTCAAACAATAATTTTAAGCATTCGGTAAGAGGAATTAAATATTTCATTTATTTGGGGTATTTAACGGGCACTTTCTGAACCTCTGATTATATCAGCACACAATAATTTCTATGAACGAGAGCGAAAGGACTTACCTATTTCACTGGGAACGGTATTGCAAATACCTTCCAGGGTTTTTTTTACATGTCACAATATACATGAGACCGACGGCTTTACTTCCTCTCTGAAGGAAGTTGTGCTACGGATTTATTATTGCTTAGGAAACATCTCTCAACCCCGTCTGGGTTCGAACCTATAAACATCGAGTCCTGAGACAAACACTTTACCCCAAGACCACCCAGGTTGATAAACTTATATAAGCTTATGTAGTTTGGAGAGGGACAAAATCACAAAAAAGGACAAAATTAAAATAATAAAATAAATTTACTAGAAAAAAGGGTTATATTTGTTGTTTATGACGTAATAAATATGACAGTAATACCAAGCCTTAAAAAAAATATTCAAACTAAATTTTAAATATTTTTCCTTTGATTAAAAGTGTACTTTTTAAAGATTCGAGGATTCAAATTTGGATTCAGAATTCAAAAGAAAATTTAAGATTTGGATTCGAGAAAAAGAAAATCTAATTAAAAACAATATATAAAATTACCTGATTATATTTGCGTAGTAATAGAATATGATTTTCAACAAGCCATCTCTTTGTACTGGCCCAAGGAATGAGAAATTTCTATTCATACATTATCTACTTTACGCATTCGCTTTGATACCTTATTTTCAACATTCCCATTTTTAAACTGACCCCTTTTACCAGCAGTATATGCCGACCCGCCAAAATTTATTGTTTAAGGATTTGCCTGAAAAAATATTGACAGGGGCTGGTAATTATCCTGTTTACAAAACTTGAATGTTTTCGACCCAAATTGTAAAGTAGACTATGGTAATCCATCGCTCTAGTTTTGTTAGAGATGTGAGACGGGAAATTCTCTATTTTAAATTTTTTTCTATATTTTTTCAGAAAAAAAATTCCATACATTTGAAAAACTTCCAGTAAAGCAATAATAACGATTACAGTTCTCTTTTCAACTTATGTATTGACTACAGCGCTTGGTGGTTGAATGTTTCCCTAACGTCGGCTTTACTGTAGAGCAAATATGCTAATACTTTAATATTATAATCAAATCCTTTATGAAATCATTCCTTCCCCTTGGAATTAAGTGATCTGAGAATTTTAACGAAAAATTCTTATCCTTATAAGCTAATTAAAATAATGTTATACTAATATTATTTTCTAACAACTTTTCCCTTTCCGCACCCCCTCTGTCTCAAACATAATATTTTATGGCTTTATGTAATATGTAATAGACCTTAACGCAGCCCCCTTCCCTATTTACTATAATTTAAGTCAACACTACGGCAAATTTTCCTATTGAAGATTTATTGGAAAATTTTCATCTCTAGTTAGTAATAACAAGATCAAATATTTTCTTACGCATTTTATAAACTGTTTTTTGAAACTAAACAAATAAGTCATTATATATAATATATATAAGGAATTCTAGTTTATAGCACAATTTTTTTCAAAATCAATCAGTATTTTGATAGTTAAACTATATTATTATTATAATATGGTGACAAAGTGCAAATTTGAGTTTATAATTTCTAATCGAATAAATTGATTATTATTTCATAATTATAACACATATTCAAATGGCACCTCTTGTTTATTCTTTACTATCACAAACCACTATTATCATTTTACTTTTTTTTTATTGAGGTGCAAAGAAATGTAAACTCACTTAGTCATAAAAATGTAATACACAACCATTTTATCAAAATAATCAAGAAATAAAACCGTAAACTTAAAACTATCACAAGTAGTACTAAGATAATTTTAGGTAATTCTACCTCATTTTAAATCTGTTAAAAGAGTATATTTTATATGTTTTTGTTCAAATGTATTATTTGATTAACGAGCATAATATTATTATAAACAAACGATCATGTTTTGGAATGTTCAACCTTTATGCTCAACTTAATGTAAATAAATGATTCACTAGAAATATATATTTAGCTTTAATTATATATTAGATAAAATATTATAAAGGTAATGGGGTAGGAACATATGATGGATAAAATTATTATCAAATTCTAATATTAATAAATATAAAACATATTTTATTGCGGTATAAAAAGTACAATACTAAATCAAAATATATTTATGTACACTTATTACATACTTATTTTCATACATGCATTTTCAATAAATACACATGTATTAACTAATTATACAACATAAATTATTAATAACATTATTATTAGTAATCATGTTTCCTTAAAACAATATAAACAGATGATCAACAAAATGTAATCGTGTTCAAAAATTAATTTAAAGACAAAAATAAACATAAAATGTTACATACAAGAATTCAAGAATATGAATCCATCTTGGAAACCTATTTTTTAAACTATTCAATTTAATCGATAAAATCAACTCGAAGCATAATAACTCTATATATAGAACCAATTTGCATAAAGATACACTTATTTGTAGTGGCTATCATAGAGTTCATCCAAATAAATGGCATTGCATTTGTTTATATTTTTAATATAATACCTCGTAAGTTATAGTATTAATTATTGTTTAGTTATAAACATAAGCTAACCTTAAAACTATTTTAAGGCTATTGTTAATTATTGATTAATTACTATTTTTCTGTTATACAAGCATTTTAAATAGGCAGAAACAATAATCATATAAATTTATGTGAGAAATAATATAGAGATATTTTTAGAAGTTTAATCTCTCTTATTCTAATAATTAACTGGGTGGTTTCATCAACATAATTTATCTTAGTGGATTTTGAAGTAAAAAATTAAAATATAAACTAACTTTTTTCATATTCAAGCTAATTTATATTTTAATATTTGTGTTTTAAAACGTATGATAAGATGCAGCCATTAATAATTATATATGCGAGACAAATCAACACCCAAAAAATTACTTCACCTCACATAATTATTAGACATCGTGATAGAGTAGGCTACTAATCGATCTATTAACTATGATCAGTTTTAATAAAATATGCCAAGTGTTCATGTATATCACAGATAAATTAATTTATAATACATCTGTAAACAAAAACTCTCTATAGAATGATTATACAACATAATAAAGCGTGACAAATATATTTTTGTCCTATAGTTACTAAAACATGTATCTTATTATGATTAAGTAAAATTGGACTCCTGTTTATGACAAAAAATAAACTTAAGTGAAATAAATTAATTAACGAATAGCTACAAACATAAAAATAAACATCACTGTGTTGGGTAACTTGAAAATACAGTTCAAATAATTTTTGGCTTAACACCAATTTTTATTTGTGTTAAATTAATAATATTCAATATTTAAATATAAAATTTGCACATTATTGACTTTTAGTTAAAACCTTCCAGTTAAATGACTAACTGAATGTTTGAGGGCGTGGTTTAAAGCTAGCATTAAATGTGTTTAAATAATATGATGATGTGTGGTGGAAATGGTGAGAGAGGGTTGCACAGAATGTGCAATGAGCATGGGCTGCCCGAAATGGGTGTTCGGGTGGAATGTGCTCGTAAAAGTTTCCGATTTAGGAGTCAGCTTCGAAGAACCGGACTGCGGTGTGCTATTATCAGGGTCTGATACAATGTTAGGGTCCTTACCTGTGTCCTTACTAGGCTCCGTTGTTTTACCTTGGGATTGTGCATCAGATGGGCTAGACTCGTTTGAAGACGTCGTGGTGTCTCGCTGTTCAAGTTCGTTCTCCGACGAGGATTTCTGCTGAGACGAGATGGCTGATGGGGTGACCTCGCTGTGGGTCGTCGCGTTACCTTGAGAGACATCACCCGCACTCGTCACGTTCCACAAATGCGTCGAGTTCCACATGTGCGTCGCATTCCACATATGCGTCGTGTTCCACGTGTGCGTCGCGTTACCCATCAACGTCGACGGTTCCTGGTCTTCGTTTTCCCTCATCTTACCACAGGTCTTTGTTGGGATGCTCAAAGAGATTTGATCGGAAGTCGCGTCACCACTATTCTTGGCAGCTTCCGTGGCTCTAGCTCTCTCAATTTCCTGTTCCTTGGCCCTCAACATTTGTAGATGCTCGTTTTGCCTTTGCTGGAAATCCGCATACACCTGATTGGCCCTCAACCATTGCTCAAAATGCTCCTGCTGTGCGGCGCGCATGCGCAGCTGCTCCTGAAGTAATTGTTGCTCCTGTTGACGCAGTTTCTTCTGGATGACGTGTTCAGGGCACGTATCTTTCTCCTCGACCTCCGCGAGTCGCATAGAGTTGCAAGGCTCCTCATTGTCCTCCTTCGGCATCATTGCCGTAACATTCGTAGAACCGTTCTCCACGCTAACCACGCCTTCATCCGTGACGTTTCCCTCGGATTTCCCTGAACTCTCAGACTCCTTGTAACTGCCATACTGCGGTGAGCTAGCGGGGTGCTTGGAGTTGAGGAACAGCTGGAGCAAGGCGGTCGGGGAGGTGGGGTGAATCACGTGGACAGGTGACATCTGCGGCTGGTAGAGTTGACTGACCTGCGGTTGATAAAGTTGACAGGCCAACGACAGGGGCAGGGAAGAAAGGTGTGGGGTTGTCAAGGGGTAGCTTCCTGATGAAGGGTAAGTATTGTAAGGAGTGTGAGAGGTGATGGGGATGGCGTGAGCTGGCGTGGCTCCATAGGAGCCGTATGAGGTCCGGGACATGGGTAGAAAGGAGGTGTCGATGGGTTCACTCGCGATGACAATATTTGGCTGCTCATCTACCATCTCCAAATCATCCTGCCTCTGGTAGGAGGGATGAGCCAGCCCGTGGAGAGAGTAGGCCGCTGCAGTAGTGGGGGAGTGACTCCCAAGGACGACCAAGGGGTGAAGGTCACTGTGTCCCCCTCCGTAGGTCGGCGGGTCGTGATGGGAGGCGTACGAGGCAGTGCCGTAGCTCTGGTGGCTGGTGACGGGGGTGGCGACGTAGCCTTCTTGGGTGGTACCGTAACCTTGTTGGGCGGTGCTGTAGCCTAGTTGGGTGGCCCCGGTGACGGGATAGGCTACTGACGAGTGGATGGTGTACCCGGGGCTGTAAGACCCGGCGGGTTGGCAGATACTAAATGGCGGCTGCTTCTGGTCCTTGGGGCGGACCTCGATACACACGGTGGAGCCATGCTGAGCGGCGTACGACGTCGTGGGTGAGTAAGACGGTGTGGGTGAGTAAGACGTCGTGGGTGAGTTCAATGACTTCTTGGCCCGGATGAATTCGACCTTCATTGCGTCCGGGCCAGCCAGCCTCTCCCTGAGAGCCTCTTCCTCGGGCGTCGGCTCCACCTTGTACTGCGGACTGGATTTCTTGACCACTTCCTTCTTCTGTTTATAGTCCTCCTCGACTTTCCCGTCCCGTTTAGTGATTTTCCCCTTCTCAAGGAGCTTGTATTTCTTGTTCTCATCGTTTTTATCCGTGATCTTCTTGCTGTTTTCATTGTTTTTTTTAGTGGCCTTCATTTCCTCATCATTCTTTTTTGGAAGTCTTCCTCCGGCGTTGGCGAGTTTCTTTGATGACGGTTTATCAGCAAAAGCGCCTTTCACTGTTTCGTCCTTTTGATCATTACCAGGGGTTTTCTCCCCGCCGTTTGCCTTGGACAACTCCTGCCCGGGACAGGCGTGTAAAAACACCACACTCAAAATAAAGAGCGTTAAGATAAATCTACCACGTATGCTCATTGTAATGGCTGTCAGTTAGAATGAAAGGTTTTACTGTGTTGACAAACGAACGATGACGCAGCTCCAGGTCGGTTGTTGACTGATCGGCGTCAGCGGCGTTCCTGCTGTTATAATAGTTCGATCGTGCTGACTACAGCAAATACATTTCTCATATACGCAGCGACTTAGCGTAATATGGCTGATGTTATTATAAAATAAGCTTGCATGTTTATCCGTTTGTAAAATCATATTTTACAAACACAATAGTAGGATTTTAAAAATATATATTTGTTAGGGTTTAAAAAATATTGTTGCTTGAATTGTAAATTTTAAGGAAAACTGTAATTTTTTTATTCAATTTTACAAGATCACATAAAATAAATAAATCAAACACGTGTTTAAAAAAACTATAATATTGGAATATTAGCGAGATAAACACTTATTGAAATTATAGTCATAAAATAGTGGCGTTATTTTCTTAATTTTAAACTGAAAATAATGGGAATGTAATGTTAATTTATGCAAGAGTTGAACTACCATTTTATTGCTTTCACTAGCAATAATAGGTGGCAATTGTCATGTTAGAATGGTACACACCTACGGGTGAAGCGATTCTCTCTCTATCAAAATGTGAACGGTAAAGTGTTCACTCTAATTAGCAGAAAACGGATGATATCATTTTGACTTTAATTAGCAGAACACGAGCAAAGCCGTTTTGACTCTAATTAGCATAGTTAGAATGATATCTTCCTTCATCTATGACAAGACGTGTATTAATCACAACTTGTGAATGTGTGGAAAGCCAGGCCTCCACCATGGTTCGGATCCCACGTTAAACTGTAGGTCCTCCGTTTCATCTCACAATTCCCTACAATCACACATTAGTGTAAGTGCGTACAACTTGAACGGGTAGTAAGAAGCGGTGCTAGTAATAATAAGAAGAATAAGAGTGAAATCATGTTAACGCTAGCTAGCAAAATACTAGTAATACTATGTTGACTCAAATTATCAGAATAAACTGATACCATGTTCCCTCTAATTAGTAGAATATGAATGATACTATGTTGACTCTAGTCATCAGAATAAACTGATA
>CABFWB010000530.1:58090-85510 GCA_902151455.1 Timema bartmani
GGGGGGGGGGGGGATCGCTGTGTTCTTCCCCATCAATAATTGTCCACCCACTTCGGTGTCCGCATGGTCTAACACGCCAATCTCGTGTTGGACTAGACTGCCGAAGATGGGAAGATCAGGTTCGGCCCCAGACGGGTACACTGAGGGTGGTTTTACTTAAATGGTTTTCCATTTTACCTCCACGCAAATGTGGATGTACATCCTCTAAATTAGACCTTCTTAATCCCTGACACATTAGTTTAAGGAGTACATAGGCGTACAGCCCGAGTTAATCAGGAAGAATGCTTATTCCTACGTAGCTTGCCGAGCTATTTCCTATAAAAACCTATCGTAGATGTAAAAAATAGTGTCGAATAAACATTGGATTGACTTAGAACTTTTTTAAGCAATAATATTTATTTTTGTGAATCGAGACAACAATACGGAAATATTTGGTAGCGAAATTATTCTTATTTCGGCTCTAATTCCTAGCTAAGCAAGATACCTCAGCCGAATAACATGTAAATAATGATTCAGTATAACTATACATAACTTTACAAATACTGTGTAACAACATTCGTTGAAATAGTGAAAACAATCTCTACGCACGGCGCAATCCGCAGAGTTGCGTTTCTCAAGAAAAATGATCGCAATGAATGTTTTGTGCGAATTGTGATGACGATCGCTCTTCAGGAGTAGATGCGGTGTTTTGATGTGAACGAGGGGTCGTTACATCACGTAAGGTGGAACAAGGGGTGTACATGCACGGATATGAAGGCCCCGGGGCTGTAAAAATTTGGGGCCTCAGTATTATACAAATATTTATCTTTTAAGCGTTTAGACACCCTCATACTTTTTTTTTCTTTACAAAATCAACTGTTTTAAGCTCAATGTTTACGATATTATTTAAATAAATAATTATGTTTTTAACAATAAATTATATTTGTTTAAAAATAAGTATAGGGTTTACTTTTAGTTAATCTTGATAAGTACATAAAACGATGTCAGAGCTTTGAAAATAAAATTATTTTATTCTATTAATAAATTTTCTGTTCAAGTTGATTTTTATCAAATTAGCCAAAATAAACATTTTTTATTTCAACAGATTGTGGAAGCCTTGATTTATATAGGCCCCGGGGTGATAGGTAGCCCCTGTTGCCCCGCTTCCCCTTAATTCTGGGTCTGGGTGTATTATAACCAGAGGGATCTACTTCAATTGTATTATTTAACAGAGGTACCAGAACTATATATAAACATATTTCAGAAATTATCCAGAAAACTTTCCAGGAATAGCTTTAGACAGTTTAGTCACAGGTAAAGGTTTTAATTCAAAATACTCTAGGTGTAAATTTAAATTGTCACTACAATTATTGTATACGCACCCCCTACGCGATGCAAAAAAAAATGTGCCAAAATACCGGACAAAAAAATAAAAAAAAGTTATATAAATTGCCTCCCTTATCCCCTCTTCAATTATCTATGTGTGCAAAAATGCTATCCCTTCTTCCTTTGCTTTTTTTCTAAATATTTCCGGAAGCTTTTGATTAAGTAAGAAGGAAAAAAACTCCAAATGTCAAAAAATCATAAAAGTGATTATGATGTAAGTCCATAATTTTAAAAAAGATAGATAGCCTTCTTAGTTTTAGATTAAATATTTTGATAGTGTTATTTCTTTATTTAGAAATTATTATGAAATTATTTAATTCAAATAATTGTTTTTTTAAACACAAACCAAAAATACCTTTCATTGGAGTGCGCCACAAGGAACATTTGTGCCCTAGGCGAGCTATTGCTTTATTGTTGCTCATTTAATGATGTTTCTTTTGGCAAAACAATTTTTTGGCCGAACAATTGCTCTAGTACAAACATAGAATTTAATTTTCTTCACATGGTGATATCAACAGTTGTTGAATGTCTGTCATGAGCATGGTGGCATTATCTAACAAACTTTTTTAAATCAAGAGAAAAAGTTGTCATCAAATTCCAGAACACCTTTGACAGATATTCAAGAAATTTTGACGTCACCATGTGAAGAAAATTAATCTCTATGTTTGTGTTGAAGCAATATTTTATTTAAATTGGCTAAAAAATATGTTGCCACAAAAACTGCAAAAACACTGGTCTTTTCTCACGTCCCCTTCAATCCCACCTTAAGGGGCCGTCCTTAAATTACGAAAGGGTTGTTGGGGGAGGGGTAGTTAAGTATTTTCTTAAGTTTTCTTACGACCGGGGGAGAGGGGATGAGGAGATCAGAATCTATTTACATAAGGGTTTTTTATCAATATTTATGGTGAAACAAAATAAAAATATTTGTCAGAAAATCATGAAAGTTTTTCATTTTCACTCCTTGATTAACCTCACTTTAATCACTAGTTTTCATTGTTTTATAGAAATAGAGCTTATATCAATCACTTTTTTTTATTAATTTTTATGTATAAAAATGAGTAAGCTTTATTTGTTGGGCTTGAGACTTCTTGGCTTACGTACACATTAACCGTAAAGGGATAACTAAGAAAAAGTCTCCTGAAAATGTGCGGATGGATGTCCCTGGAAGGCATGTTTCAACGGGAAAGATAATACTGAACAGCTTGTTGATGCTAGGAACGAGTTTTAATAGTATGAAATATCTTAATTATATTATTATAATATAACATTAATAGTAGTATATAGATCATTATTAAAGGTAGTAACAGTTGGTCAATTAAAGCCAATCATATCAAAGAATCTAAATGAAAAAGAGGGTATTTTCAAACTGCAAATTGAAGTTTTTGAATTAATTCTAATGTGTTTTAAGGTTGTAAAGAAATACACAACTCATAATATACAAAACAATAGTTGAACCAGTTTTTCCCTATAGTTCTCAAACATGGTTTCATATCTTATGTGACGAGAAGAAATGTAGGATGTTCGAAAATAAAATTATTGGGGAAATGTTTGGTCCAAAAAGGGATGAAGTGTGTAGCGGAGGAGGAAACATAATGATGAGATACATACCATGTACTCATCGTGAGCCATTGTTAGGGTAGTCAAATCTCTCAGGTTACGGTGGGCAGGACATTCAACGCGAATAGGAGAATCTAAAACTATGTTCAAGGTATAAAATGTCATATCTAATGAAAAGAGACCATTAGGAAGACCTAGACGCAGATGGGAGGATAACATTAGAATGGGCCTAAAAGAAATAGGGTGCAATGAGGTGGACTGAATAGAACTAGCTCAAAATAAGGTTAGGTGGCGTACTTTAGTGAGTGCGGCAATGAACTTTTGAGTTTCTAATGTCATAGAATAAGCAAGTAAGTTAATAAGTAAGTAAATGTTTGAAGGTTTGAAAAATAGCAAGTTGATAGAAGACCTAATAATACTGAACAAGTTTAGTTTTTTTTTTAGCATCGCGTCTTACTGACCGTCCGAGCTATACGCCTAAAAGTTTAGTTAAAAGTACTGACTGGCTCTTGGTGGTTCCTGCGCTTTTATTTATTATTTAGATTTGATTGGGGTTCTAATCTCACATGGGTTCACTGGAGGTGTTTTTCTCCATGCCATTTGTTGATTAGTTCATCATGAGCTCTCCAAATTAATATAAATTAATTTTCTCCAATGCCCCATACACACGGGAGAGTTTACGTACTTTTATTCAATAGATAAATTTGAATTGAAATAATGATGGTAACTACCATGGAATAACTAATGTATTACCAACGTCAGTGGCTAATTGGTCCAAGCCCAAATGAGTCACTCTCCTGTTCGACTGGTCTGCTGATGATGGAAAGATCGGGGTTCAAGTCCCGGTCGAGTCTACCGAGATTGTTTTTATCCTAAATGTTTTACCACACTCCTTCTACGTAAATGCAGGTAGATTACATCTAAAAAGAAGTCCTTTCTACATTCCTACCCCACTAGAGTAAATATCATATATGCGTATAACCTAAACAGGCAATGAGATGCAATGATTAAAAAAAATAATTAACCGGACTGTGGCAAGCATAGTAAAAATTCTTCCCTTTCGGTAAAATACCTAAGGTACTGACGGTAATCGAACCCGGGACCTCTAGATTAGTAACCATGAATGCTGACCATTATACCAAGAGACCAGCTGAAAGAACAGAAAAGAAAATGCTTCGATGTTAAAAGTCCTTGAATTTCCTCCAAATACTCGAGAATGGGAAATAACTTGCTTCATTTGGAGTGCGGTTTATAGTTTGTTGACCCCTGAATACTAAGGTATGATATTTATCAATAAACGTCAGGTCTGAATCCACGGATAATGTAACTGACTTTTACTCCCCTTTGCTTATATATTTAAGCGGAGACACCGTAATATTCCGAAAACCAAGCATTTTAGAAAAAAAAATTGCTCCGTAAAAAGTATTTTTATTTTTAAGGGGGGAAATGAACGGCACTAGCTATTTTTAATTTGGTAGACTTCTTCAAGGTTATTTTTAAGGGGGGAAATGAACGGCACTAGCTATTTTTAATTTGGTAGACTTCTTCAAGGTTATTTCAAGGTCAACTTATTTTTTTAATAAAAGCCTATAATTATTTTTACAGCATTTTATACTCTACACAAATAATACAAACAACTTTTGCCTGAAACTTTTTTTAATGTGTTTACTTTTCAAGATATTTTAACATGTATTTTCTATAACAATTTTTATTAATTAACGTTTTATTACATTAAAATTGTATCAATTCTAATGGACATCATTTTAAATATTTATTAAAGTAATTTTATAAATAATATTACATTCAACGTAATAAAGAATAACGTAATGTAATAAAAAAAATTTGAATAGAAATTGTTATCAAAAATACGAATTAAAATATATTTAAAAATTGATGGTAAGTAAAAAAAGTGTCAGGCAAAAGTTATTTTGTAGAGTAAAATACCGTTGAAAAAATTATAGGCTTTCACTTAAAAAACAAAGTTGACCTTGAAATAATCTTTAAGACGTCCAACAAATCAAAAATAACTAGTAGATTTCTCCTTCCCCTTAAAAAAAAAAGTACAAAGCAATATTTTCTGAAATGCTTCATTTTCAGGATAATCTAGTATCTCAACTTAAATTTCTCACCGGGTAGAGTTAGTCAATAGAGACGCAAGCGTTAATTATTTGTCGTGTACATTCCAAACACAGAGATTCCATTAGAGCATGACTTAAAAGTTAACTTAGCTAGGATATTAATCCAATACAACACATACTGCCTTTTAGTCCTAGATATTTACTAGTTAAATCTAAAAACAAACCTATATACAAACAGTACATATTTTCCTCTTCACCACCAGACATTGAATAAAGTTCATCTGTACCTGTAGTCACCCGTTTTGGTGGCCGCGTGGTCTAAGGTGCTACTCTCGCAATATACTAAACTGCCGATGATGCGGAGATCCAGGTTCGATCCCTTTCGGGTGTAGTGAGGGTCTTTCCTAACGGTTTTCCACTTTCCCTCCACGCAAATGCGGGTACATTTCCTCTAGATCAAACCTTAATAATCCCTAGAGCATTAGCGTAATTAGTACACAGGCGTATAACCTGAACAGTTAGTAATACGTGGAACTATATATATATATAGAGAGAGAGAGAGAGAGAGAGAGAGAGTTGTAGCTGTAGTCACCCTGGTTGCTGACCAGAAGTCCCAGGTTCAATCCTCGGGTGGTACTGGGGTATTTTTTTTCCAAGGGGTTAGTAATGCTCATGGTCAGTAGGGTTTGGTTAATTGGGATTATGTTATGTTAAAATCTTCATTGGCTTCACCCCATCATATTCATCATTATCATTTCATCCCATCGGGACATGGAAAGAGCTTCCACGAAAAGGATATGTTATTAGTACATTCAGACGTTCCCTGAGCAAAGGTAACGATTAAGTACTAGCTAATCTCTCGACAAACTTAATTATAAATTGATGTAGCCCAGACACGCCACTATTATTATTATTATTATTATTATTATTATTATTATTATCATTATTATTATTAGATACTTTATAAGTCGAAATAGCTTGGTTTGTACCCCTCTATAAGTATATTTCTCGAATATATTGTTTAAGATTATCAGAGCCCTTCTGAATAGACAGTAATAGAAATTAGTTCTCAAAGGCCTAATTCGCAAGAAACTCGATTTTTAATATCAATCATATTTCTACTATTTTCTCTTTGAATTAAAATGTAGCTAACCCCATTGGGGATTATTTTAACTAAACATAAAACTTGTTTAGTCTGGTCCACCGATGACAGGGAGGTCAGGGTTTGAATCCCGGCTGGATGGGATTTTTACCATAAATCCACTACTCAAATATGCGTACATTTATTCTCAATTACACCCTACTTATCCCTACCCTATTAAGATAATTAAATATGAATAGTTCAGCTGGGTAGTGAGTTGGTGTGCAAGAAAGTTATTTATTTATTTGAGGTATTTAACGTTCACTGGCTGAGCCTACTGATTATATCAACAAACAAGAATTTATATGAGCAAGAGTGAAAAGACTTAACAATTTTTCCGGGAAAGGTATTTTCACATAACTTCCAGGGTTCTTTTACATACCACAATCGACATGGGACCAACGCCTTTATTTCCCCTCAGAAAGAAGTTGTGCTACGAATTTTTGTCACTCAAGAAAAATCCTGTGACTCCGGCAGGGTTAGAACCCATGAACGTCGTGTCCTAATAAGGGCACTCTACCCTAAGACCAGCGAGGCCAACTAAAAAGTTAGTTACTATAAGTATTATATACAGAAGTGAGTCGTGGGGTGTTGCCTGGCAAAACTTGTTAAACTGTAACTTACATGAGAAATATTTATCCCCCCTCGGACTTCATTTGTCCAGCCATTCGTGAGCTTTGCTCTACATACATCTCATGGGGTTGTATTTTTGCTTATAGTTGGCAAATGAAGTCAAAAATCTAGCTATCTACGTGTAATAAATAGTAATTGTTCCTGTGTAGGAAAATGTAAATGTCCATGCTTAACAAATAATAATCATCCCTATGTAATAATTCGTAGCTATCACTATGTAGAATTTGTAGCTATCTCTGTGTAAGAAATCGTAGTTGACCTTTTATAATAAATACTAGTCCATAAGTAATAAATAGTAGTTGCCCTTGTGTAAGAAATTGTAATGGTTTTTGTGAATACGTTGTAGCCCTCAAGTCGTCCTAAGTGGTCTTGGGGTAAAGTGCTTGCCTCAGGACCCGATGTTCGTAGATTCAAACCCAGCTGGGGTCAAGGGATTTATTTGAGCTGTAAAAATATGTAGCACAACTTCCTTCGGAGGGGAAGTAAAGCCTTCGGGCCCATGTCAATTGTAGCATGTAAAGGAACCCTGGAAGGTATATGAAAATACCTTTTCAAGTAAAATTGGTAGACCCTTTCGCTCTCACTCGTAGAAATTCTCGTGTGCTGATGTAATAGTCGGCTCATAAAGTGCACGTTAATTACCTAAAACAAATAATAAATAAAATAAATGTAGTTGGTTAATGTGTGATATATTATAGTCGTCAATGTGTAAGACATCGTAGTTGTCGAGTTGTAAGGCATTGTATTTGTCAAGGTGTAAAAAATCACAGTTGTAAATGTAAGCAATCATAGTGCTGTTTGTGAAATAAATCGTAATTGTCAATGGTCATCCTTGCAATCAAAATCGTAGTTGTATGTGTGTAAGAAATTGTAGTAGTATTTATAAATATGTAATAAATAGTATGGGAAATTGCAGTGGTTCTTGAAGAAGAAATCGTATTGCTCCTGTTTAGGAAAACGCAGTTATTCATGTGTAAGAAATTTCAGAGGAGCAAGTGTAAGAAATTGGAGGTGTTTTGTTGTTTTTACTTACTACCTGTTCAGGTTATACGTAAATAATAGTTTTTCATGTGTAAGAATACATGGTGGTATTTGCGTCATAAATTGTAGTAGACTGTGTAATAAATTGTAATGATAATTTTGTGGGAAATTGTAGTTGTTTATGTGTAAGTATTCACAGTTGTCGAACTGCTAAAAATTGTATTTGTCCTTGAGCAAGGAATCGTAGCTATCAAGATGTAATACATCCATTTGTAAAGAAAAAATAAATCTGGTTGAGCCCCTTCCTAGGCTGCTAGTTTACCTCCTACTCCCATTACTATTTTAAAAGTGCATCTTTTTTTTTTATTTTTTTTTTATTTTAGATAGAAACGTGATCCTATGAACTTAATTTGTACGTTCAACACAAGCGTTATAAACGACTAAACTACTAAACTTAAGGAGTAAGTATTAAGAGAGTAGCTTAGAGGAAATGCAACCACATCAGCGTTGGAAGAGTGTGGGTAAATTACTCGTGAAAAACCACAAAAACTTCACCCAGCCGGGATTCAAGCCCAGACTTCCCCGCTAACGTGGACTAAATACAATTCAAGTCGAATAGCTTATACCTCTTGGTCCCTGCCAAGAATATCTAGCGCTATGAATCTGGGTGGTTGGATAAATTAATACACAAATATTAATTAATTTTAGGCTCTACCTGGGATCGAATCAGGCTCCCGTAGAACCGTTGTTGAGTATCCCATATTCCTCGGCTGCGTGGACGAGCCGATTCAATAAATACTGATGAATAAAATAATAACATTAATTAAAAACAAATAAGGCTATAGTTTTAATTATATATATACATATATATTTTAATAAATAATAATAAATACTAACAGGAGAATGTACAAACATATTTACTTAATAAACAGTGCAGTACATGTTATACAACCGTGGAGATCAAAGTGAATAGTAAAATTGTATAATTTGTCTCATATATTTTATTTAGTATTTAATATTTATTTTATATATTACATTAAAAGATGAAAATAGCAGAGTTTCAATGCTCGAAATGTAAACAAATGCTTTAGAATTAGGTGCATTGCCAAGGCAAGCGAGACTTGACAGACCTATACCACTATTAGAGTGTTTTCTTCAATTTAGTATCAAACTAGCTTACTCACAAAAAACACACACTCGTTCATTACCTTATTGTGTGTAAGGTTATTCAAAGGGCTAGTTATGGGAAGAGAACAACAGTTTGATAGTATAGGTCTGTAAAGCCTTTCTTTCCCTGGCAACAGCACAACAGCAGCCCATGTACAACAATACCGAAATTTAATGTGAATATCTTCTCAAATATATTCATAGCATTTACATAATTTAAAATAATTATTTTATTTTTAACATTTACTGGAATTCTGGGCGTATATAGCTAATTTATTACAATAGAGGATTTGAAGTATATTCCAACAATTAAGCACTGGTAATATAATTTAGTAGTTTAGAAAATTACTTTTTGATGTTCAACAATTTCACTAATATAATATGTTAATGTTTGTTAGGTTAGAGACTGACGTTTTATTAATGAGACATATTCATGATTGAAATAAAACGCATTTATTAATATACAATGAAACGATAGTATCTGGAACTTCATTTGTTGACTAAACATTATTATTGATACTCACACATTATTGATAAACACACAGGCCTGCGATAAACCAGCTATTCTAATACTTTAAGAAATGCTGATAGCTATAATATATGCTCAGATGTGTTCAGTATAATGCTACATAAAAATTTAATTGGCAAACACAGTTCCACATTGCTTATAGTCCGTATACGTTGGCCGTTAAACGATGATCAAATTCTGCTCGTCCATCACCTAAATGAAAAATAAAGCAAAAATATTAATACCATAAATGTATTTGAATTATATCTCACTTAGATAAGATAAATAAATAGTTCAATGAGACTGAACTTTTGAGTCATTGTTCCTATTTAAAAGTGCAGTTTAACTTCCGTATCATCTGTTATTAGAGACAGCTCATCAACGAAATGCAATATATTTTGTCTTTAGTTTGGTTTATTCGGGATCTAAAGGTTCGCGAACAAGGATAAAAGCTTCATATATTTTATTTTTTTTCATATTTTTTTTTTCCATATTAGTATTATTTATTATTTGATTTAAGAAGATGAATATCAAAATAAATAGTTTCATCTTTACCAATTATCCCAACTATAGTTTATTACATTCACCATTTAAATGTTAATAATAGAATATAAATCAAAAAAACTTGATTATTAATATAATATTAAAATATAATTTTTGCGATTAGAACTAATTAATAAACCCATATGAATCATTCATTCTCTTTTTAAAATGATAAATTCAGCTATTGTAGCTTTACCAACCCCCTCTAATACATATAATATTTTGACAGTTTTTATATCAAAATGTTTTTTGGTCAAAATAAACAAAATATTACTTCAATAAACACATTTATTTATATTTTATACGCATAGTACCTAAGAAACAGTCCTTGAATATTGGTCAACCATTACGAATAAAAAGTTTTAGTCAAATGCTCATGGCATATATTAAAAAGCAATTAAGATTACGTTGTGTAGAAAATTAAATTAAATGTGTCTAAATAAGCAATATTTTATTTATCATATTCTGAAAATTGAAAAATGACACCTGGACACGGGAATCGACAGGTGTCATTTTTCAATTTTCAGAATATGATATCTAGATGGAGTAGTTCCCACTTAAAGCATAAATAATAGCTTTGGCTATTTAATTCTTAATATTTTATTTGTTTTGGCCAAAAACTAATTTTTGCAATAAAAACTGCAGAAATGTAGCCTAAATTCACATTTCCTTCCAGACCACCCTAAGTTAAATCAGGCTAGGCAATCTGTGTAAGCAAGTTCGTGGGGCACTTGCTACTTTTTAAATATATTTTAAAATCGTTTCCAAAATCGAAACAAATGCAGGTACTAACTAGAGGACAGATTCAGTATTTTTAAAATCTATTTTTGGTCAACAATTTCTGGGACAAATATGACCAAAATGTTAAACAATTAATTATTTTGATCGTGTTTGGCGTTATAAAACCAATATAAATCATTCAGTCCAGACTATAATAATCGTTTAAATCAGTCTAAAATATTTTTGAAATATAATATAATGTTTACAAAACTGACTTAAAGTCTAGAATAGTCAAACTCGATTCGGGATGATACTGACAGAGGTATGTGTTGATATTTTTTGATTTTTTACGGATTAGCCTTGCTAGCCGATCCATAAATATCTAGGAGGGAGTGTGCATTTTTTTAGGTTACGTTGGTTTATAAGTCATGTTATCATATGACCCATTTTTCTTAGCGTGGACGTTAAATAGCTTACTGCAACAAAAACTTTTTTTGTGAGTGCACCGCATCTAATTACAAGTTCGGACTATCCGCTTATTTATATTACTAAGCCTCCACCAGCCTGGTGGAATATGTGTATCCTACCTTTCTGAACAGTTGAGGTCTTAATCATTTCGTCCCGACGCGACATGCATATTTGCAACTAATTGTCAGAATTTTAAAAATGATGTCCAGGAACAAGTTCATGACTGTATATATACTATTATATAGGTGATCTGCCGGTCTTGAGGTAAGGTGTCAGACTTCTGTGCTGAGGGTCCGGGGGCTCAATTCTCGGCCCCGGCACAGATTTATCTTATTGCCAAACCCTTCCTTCACCTCTGACAAGACGTGTATTAATCACAACTTGTGAATGTGTGGAATGCCAGGCCTCCACCGTGGTTCGGATCCCACGTTAAGCTGTATGTCCTCCATTTTATCTCACATTCACCCTACCATTACACATTAGCGTAAGTGCGTATAACCCAAACGGGTAGTAAGACGCGATTATAATAAAAATAATAATATATACATATATTAGAAAGTTTTTTAATATAATATAAAAGATCAGCTAAAATTTCCTGATTAAAATTCTTACAATAACTATTACCATTAGTTGCAAATCTACACGGCTGGACGAAAAAATTAAGAACTCAACGGTTAAAATCGGTTCAGAATAGTAGGTGGAGCTGTGGTTATAAACTTATTCTTTATTACTTAATTAGCATTGAAGTAACCTGCTTTGCCTGAAAGTAATATTTTAGGTTTAAAAGGTGTAAAACGTACAAAAAGGTGAAGTAAATCTTATTAAAAACCTTTTAAAAACTATGCTAAAGAGGATAAGGAAAAATGGTAAAAAGTGTAGAAAGAATTAAAGGTTTAAAAATGAAAATTTTAAAAAAATGGCAAAAAGGGTAGAAAGGATTAAAATGTTAAAAAGTTTTAAAATGTGCAACAAGAGTAAAAAGAATAAAAAGTAAATTCAATCAATGTTATTCTAGCTTTTTTTTTATCCTATTTACTCTTATACCCTTTCTACCCCGCTAACCCTATTCAACCTTTTCGACCTGTTTTCCCATTTTACCCTTTTACCCTTTTGGGCATTTTTATCTATTTTACACTTTTTATATTTGTTACCCCTTTTAACCTTAAAACCAATTTTATTTTTAATAAATTTACTTTTTGCCCTTCAACCCATTTTGTTATTTTTACCATTTTACCCTTATTGCCCCTTTTCACTTTTTGCACTTACGTGTATTATTTTAATCTTATTTACACTTTTTACACTTTTTAATTACCATTTTCACAATCTTTAAACACATTTTTATTAGATTTATTTAAACTTATTTTTACACCTTTTGCCCTTTTTGCACACTTTACATACTTTTACATTAATTACCTGGCTTATCCAGGGATAAATATTTTAGGGTAAAAGGGGTAAAAGGTTGAATAGGTGTAAAAGTGCAAAAAGGGCTAAAGGAGTAAAAATTAGATCAATTTTTTATAAAAAATATACTGTAATTTTGTTTAATAAATGAGTTTACGTCCAATTTAAAAATCCATGTTTTGCTCATATTAATTATATTTACATAAAAATATTAAAAATATTGTTTTATTTAGTAAATTAATTTACTTTCAATTTCAAAATTCATATTTTTAAAGAAGGCGATTCTTTCCGCCGAGACAACTAGTTTACACTAATAGAGTAGATATGAGGATGGTATAATTTAGATCAAATGCACCCCCATTTGGATGGAGGGAAAGTGATAAACCATTTAGGAAAAAAACACCCTAGTACACTTGACCGGAATTTGAACCCCACTCCATCTATCACTTGCGGGTGAATTTTAAAATAAATGCCAATGGAAATGCTCCTGAATAATAAGACTTTAAGGCCAACCACGTGACTGAGTGGTCAGCCTGGTGGAAAATGTGTATCTGAATCCATCACGAGTGGGGAATAAGTCCTACTTATACCCAAATACTACAATTCCTGGTAATTTAGTACTATTGCTAGGAGTTTTTGTAATTTTTTTATTTTCTTTAGCACCATGTCTTACTACCCGTTCGGGTTATACGCGTATCTACTAATTACTTTAATATGATAGGGATGAGAAAGGCTTAATTTAAGAGATGTGTACCCGGATGTGTGTGGAAGGAGAGTGGAAAACCATTTAGGAAAAAACACTCTTAGTATACCCACATGGGATGGAACCTTGATCTTCCCGTCATCGGCAGTCTAGTCTTTGAGAGAGTGATGCCTTAGACCAGGGTGGTCCAACGTTTTTCATATCAAGTGTCAAATCTGATTATTAGTTTGTACCGTGGGCCGACGATAGATTTGATAATTTCATCAACTTAATAAAGGCTTAAATACAAACCTTAATAAATTTAACTGATACTTATTTGAGGTACTTAAATGTACACTTTCTGAACCGACTGATACACCAGCACACGAGAATTGTATATAAACGAGAACGAAAGGGCCTAACAATTTCTGTCGATAAAGGTATTTTCACATAACTTCCCGGGTTCTTTTACATGCCACAATCAACATTGGACCGATGGCTTTACTTCCCCTCCGAAGGAAGTTGTGCTACGGTTTTTATCGCTCAAGAAAAATCCCTCGACCCCAACTGGATTTGAACCTACGAACATCGGCTCCTGCAGCGAGCACTTTACTCTAAGACCACCGAGGCTAACAACTTAATAACCGATTACTTTCACTACTTATATACAAATTTTATTTTTTGTTGGTAGAATCTTTCAAACTAATATATATATATATACACACCCAAAAAATGCATAGTGAAATATGCACGCGCACACACTTTCACAAAATAAATGAACATTTAAATATGTATGTATACATATTTTTATTAATCAATTAAATGCAGGATAAAATGAAATCATGACTTTTAAAATACAGATTTGTATTTTAATTCTTTTCACATCTCGACAGTAGGGCTCCCTTTAATTTTCATCCAGGATATTATGAGGGCCACAGTGAGCGTGGGCTGCATTTGAACCGCGGGCCACCAGTTGGGCTACCAGTTTGACCACACTGCCTTAGATCATGCGGCCATCGAAGCAGGTTTCCTGTACTAGCTTAAGCTATTTTGAGGGGGGTCACTGTTGGGACACATTTAGTTTTTGCGTAGAGGGAAAGCGAATAACGGGGTGGGGTTGAGTGATTTGGAGCTTACTATAATTGTGATCTCAAGTACTCGTAAACTTCCTGTTAAGCTAAGCACCCTTAGACGTAATGAATTATAAGTAATAAATATTCAGTGGCCAAACGGTCTAGTGCGTCACTTTTATGTTAGACTGGGCTGCTGATGATGGGAAGATCAGGGTTTGAATCCCAATTGGGTTCTACTGAGGGTGAGTTTTTTCCTAAATGGTTTCCCACTCTCCTTCCCCGATAATTTGTGTAAATTAGCTTTAAAATTCTTCCTTTCTAGTCCCTATTTTATTAGAACAATATTTATCATAAATGCGTATAGCCTGAACAAGTAGTAAGACACGGTGAATATATATATATTTGAGATAAGTATTTCCCCTTCTCTATCAATACAATATCTACAGTAGGTATCTATCTATTTTTATATATTTCTATCAATATGTAAGAGGACGTATGTATATAAATAACAGATAAACTTGTGTTTAAATAATAAATATCTTCATCAGCACCCCCAGAAATAAAACTAGGTTCCCTCTGACTTGTGGTCAACACTTCTCTAACCACTCTGCTATGGAACGGGCTAGTGTTGCTTACTACCCCCACCGGTGATCGTACAGTATAAGGCGTTACTCTACAATTATACTAGGTTGGAGAGAGCAGGGAGGTCAAGGTTAGAATCTTGGTCGGATGCACTGGGGGATGGGAGGTATCTTTTTATATATTATTTTTTACAGTGGTTTTCCTTTACCATCTCCACGCTAATTCTGGTGTATTTCCTTTATATTAACTTACTCAGCCCTCTCCATTACATTAAGTCTTTAGCAATCATCGTGTTGATCTAAACAAATAAAAATGATGTGGATCAACACGAATGCTAAATGTGATATTGTTAGTTTGTTTGTAATTTTAATTTTCCCAAGGTGTATATTCTATTAAAGCTCTCACCTGGTAGTGTTTGGAGGCTCAGGTGGCTTCAGCAGCGGCGCCGACATCTTTAACCTTTACCGACGCGTTCTCCAACTCGTGATTCTCGCCGGCACCCTCCAACGTCCCGGTCTGACGCCCCTCTCTCGACCCCACCTCATAGTCCTCGATGAGGGGTTCCTCCAGCACCGTCTCTTCCTGTCGCTCGGATAGCGAAACATCTTTCTCGGTATGCTCCGTCACTGTCGACGAGTGTTCGACGATTACCTCCTTGAAACCTTCTGATGACCCTTGACCCGCGACAGCGACTACTTTGGGCCTCTTCTTCCTCCTGGGCACGCTCTTGTGCGTGTACCCGGACGTGATGCAGTGGGGCCCTGCGCTAGAAAATACCTGGTAGAACCCTTCATTATTCCCCGAACTGGGGTACTCCCGGTAGAAGATATTTCCCTGGGGGTACTCGGAGTAGAAGCGTTGATGGTAGCCGCAGGTATCTTCGGGAAGCTCCTTGTAAATGTATTGAGAGTACTGGGCGTGTTCCTTTCTAGGCGTGAGCGACTCGTAGTGCTGGTGATGCTGGTGCTGCTGGTGCTGCTGGTGCTGCTGCGGGTAGTGGAAGCGATGTTTCTGCTGATGGCGCCCTTGGGGATAGCTGTATATCTGTTGATTCAGGAACCCTTGACCGGTGTAATCATCGTCGGTGGTCTTCTCGAGCGAAGTAGATCGCGTCACCTTACCAGTCTGCTCCTCCCAGCCACCGTGATGCCTTTGGTAGTCTTGTGGGAAGCTCTTCGACCTGGTCTTCCTCTGCGGCTCGATCCTGGACCGTTGGGGCAGGTGATACGGCGGCGCGGGTCTGACAAAATCGAGCGTCGAGGTTGCTGGGGAATCGAACTCGTAATGTAAAGCGTTGACGCATACGGACGCCGTCGCCAAGAACGCGAGGAAGACGTGCTTCATCTTCGCGTACATGATTTGCGCTAGCTCCTACTCTCGTCAGCTTCCTGAATGAGGTCCACTCTCGAGTTTTTATTGGCTCGGTGGGGAGGTGGAAGGCAATGGAGATTGTTTGACAGCTGAGTCGGCAAAATAATGGAGGTGGGGGTCAAGGGAAGAAGGGAGAGGGGGCGATAAAACATTAGTCTCTCTTTTTCCGAAATATTTAACTTCCTGTTTTGTTTCTGTGATGAAAACAAAACTTTTAGGTGTCGAATAAATAGCATTTGACACACTTTAATTCGATGCTATAAAAAAAACTGAGTTCTTATGAATGAAGAATGTAACGAACTACAACAAATCATAATAATAGCAATAATTATTATAATAGTTATTAGAGAATTTCGTACACCTGTGTGGTAAAATTTAACACACTTCAACCTTGATTGTAATCATTGAGGCGATGAACTTCAGACACTGGTCAAAGGCCCCCCCTCTTGTTCGTATCTCAATCGTACACAAGGATTTAGTTTTCAGGAGCAAAGAACTTAGGTAATTTATAATCTAATACCTTTCTTAGGTCTTGACTCGTGTTAGTTACTCATAATACCATTTATTTTATTTTTATTTGCTTATAGTATTTATCGTGCACTTTCTGAAGTTGTGATTAATACACGTCTTGTCAGAGGTGAAGGAAGGGTTTGGTAATCAGATAAATCCGAGGATTGAGCCCCGGACCCCCAGCACAGAAGTCTGACACCTTACCTCTAGACCGCCAGGTCACCCGACTATTAAACATATATTTGTATTTAGAACATTTTGTAGCTTTGTGGAGATAGCAGATATCAGGACATCGCTTCAAAAACTGGCCCCAAAATGTGGGGCTAGTGGAAAATGAAAAATATGTACTGGAAAGGTCTTCTGAATGTGTGGCGTTTCGAATTTGGTAGAAATATGTCAATTGAATCAAAGATTATAGAGATTGGTCATACACATACACATATACATATACACAGATATACCAAATGAATGTGTTTTTTTTTTTTTACGGAAAGTAGGTAAGGTGGAGTAGGATATAACTACTTCAAATTAAAAAAGTTTTTTTTTTAACAAAAGTCCTATACCCATTTGATATATCCGCATATTCTATTGGAGATAGGAATTAGGGCGACATAATTTTTAGAAAATGTATCAGAATTTGTATTTAGGAGGAATGGTAATCAACTTAGAGACAAAATATCTAAATACGCTCTGTCGGTATTTAAACCCAAAGTCCCTCCCTCTCAACCCCCTCAACCCCCTCAACCCCCTCCACCTCTACGCCATCAACTGCAAACCACACAAGAGGAGACTCATTCCTTTTCCGAGTACCTACAGCGAGTAATAACTTATCATGTGCGGATAAAATTTTTGAAACTGATATTTTAATATCGGTCATTTAATTTGCTCTTGAACAAAAATAATCTCTTTCAATATGATGAATAGCTCTATTCGAAATAAAATTTAATTCTGATTTGGTTTTGAACTAATTTTACTCTTTTCAAATTTGACTTTTAAAATATTTCCATCATATCTCGGTGCATGGTGACTTAGAATGCAGTAACGCTGAAAATGAGGTTTTTTAAAAATCTAAATCTGAAATAAACAGGCCTACTAATAATTTATTTATATAATTTTGCAGCGCACATTTTAAAGATTGAAATAGTTGGCTCAGTATAATTTTGGCCTTTTATGAAAGTTTAGGGATTACTGGAAAAGTGTTCCATATTTGTCCGCCTCGCAGCCACTGTGTGCCAACATGACGAATAGGATCTAACTATTACGTCACTTGTCTTACTGACAAGTCATATCTGTGATGTGATATATTCTAACTCTTTTAGATAGTCTACTTTTAATATTCATGAAAAAAGGTCAAAGTTATTGTGAATAAGCTGTAGCTTTAATTTTCTTTTCTTTTTTAACATTGTATTTCACCATCCGTTTGGGTTATTATGTAAACCATATAATCACGTTAATGTGTTAGGGATTAGCAAGCTTTCTTTAAAGGAAGTGTACCCGCATTTGCGTGGAGTGATAGTGAAATTATATTTAGGAAACACCACCCTCAGTACGGCCAACTGGGATTTGAACACCGATCTTTCCGTCATTGGAGTCCAGTATGATTCGAGAGTGACGCCTTAAACCATTCGTCCACCGAAGCGGTTACTTTCCTTGATTAAATTTAAATATAGGTTTAACATGGAGTTGGTATATATAAAAAAAACAGTTGCTTATAAAAACAAATATAACAATCACCTATACACGCCAAACCTTGACATAGTTAATAGTTAGAGCAACCTTTTTACTCGTCAGCAGAAAGCAAAAATACTGTTTATGTTTCATTGCAGAAGATACTTTGTGCTTTGACCTTCGCAAACTAGATTCATTTCGTAATACAGTGGACATTTTTCGTAGGTATAAAGATAGATGCAGGACTAACAACATTGACAAAATGTCACCATAATTATATTAGAGCTGTTAAAATTGGTACCACAATCCATGTCGAAAGTGATGACTGCAACACACCTCTTGTCATATGAATGTAAAAAATAAGAATGAGTTTACAGCCCGCAGACTGGTCCTGATGTTTTTCTTTAAGGAGCTGTCCTTAAATTATGTAATGGTTTTTAATTTTTTAATTTAATTTTAGCACCGCGTCTTACTACCCGTTCGGGTTATACGCTTAAGTACTAATTACACTAATGGATTAGGAAATGGGAAGGTTGAATTAAGAGAAAGTGAACCCGCATTTGTGTGTATGGAGAATAGAAAACCATTTAGGAAAAACCACCCCCAGTTCACCCGACCGAGATTCGAACCTCGATCTCCCCGTCCTCGGTGGTCTGACTCAACACGACTGGCGCGTTAGCCAACTACGCCACCGAGGCGGGTTATGTAATGGTGTTTGGGGAATTGTGGGGAGGAGGGGGGTCATTATTTTCTTACGTTTTTTTACGATAGGGGAGGCGGGTCAGAATACATCTTACGTTAGGTTTTTTTAATCAATGTTTATGGTGAAATAAACACTCAATTTTTTGTCAGAAAATAAATACATTAATTATAAAATTTCACTTATACTTTTACTTCATTTATTTAGAAATTAAAGTAGTCTAAAATTTCATATCACTCACTTTATTTCCAATCCTTAGGTCTAAAAGTAACTACATGATTAAAATAATATATTTACCAACTCACAAAAAAAAAAAAGTAAAATAGATGTGTGAGGGGGATATGATGGACGATATTATGATCCCTTACATGTGAAGAGGGAAAGGTTTAGAAATCATGAAAAAAACCTTACGTAATTTAAGGATGGCCCTAACCATCAGCCCACGATTAAAGCCGTTAGGCTGGTAAGTGTCGCTCACCCACACCATCTGGGAGAGCTACAAATACAAGATAAGTCGTTTATTTTCTATTTTAGCACCGAGTCTTATTACCTGTTCAGGTTATACGCATATGTAATAATTGTACTAATGTATTAGGGATCAGGAAGGTTGCATTGAAAAAAAATTGGGGGAAAACTAATTACACCTGACCGGGATTCTAACCCGGGTTCCCCTGCCATCGGCAATCCAATCTAACACGAGAGTGACTCCGCAGACAATGCGTCCACCGTAGCAGGTAAGGAAATTCCTGAAAGTGCGCTAGTTTTTTGTTGTTTACCGCACGGAATTTCCATAACCTAGAGAGAAAGAACCTTCAAGTTTTGCCAAAAACTTACTTCATATACTTTCAAAAGACCTTTTACATGCCACAATCGACATGGACCAACGGCCTGAATTCTCTTTCAAAGGAAGCTGTATTCTAGAATGCCATCTCTCGGTAAAAATGGATTGACCTCGCCTGGGTTTGAAACAGTGAACATGGAGTCCTGAGGTGAGAACTTTACCTAGGACCTCGGAGGCCTACTTATGAATGTATGAATATCTAATTTTATCTTTCGGTTTAGGGTCAGTAAATTATGAACAGACTCTATTACTTTTTTTTAAACTGTTGTTTATGAAAAGCACTAAACACATCTGAGCTTTCCGGCAAACGAACTCTTTATTGAATTTGATTCAGTGATCGGAACTGATCCTGCGGACAACCATCACGTATCAGTTTGTGATATGAATCGAACAAATCATAATAGTTGACTCAGAACCACAAATAGATATAAATGAAAGTGTATTTTCATATTTTTAGTCTTCAGAAAATGTGTGTGTATTTATTATAAATATGTGTTTATTTATTTATATATAGATATACAGATATTAATATATCTGTATTTATATATGTATAAATATATATCTGTATATATTTGTATTTATATATATGTTTAGGTATATATATGTATGTATTAGAGAGATAGAGAGAAATAAAGGGGGTGAGGAATGGAGTGTGTTTATTCCTCAGTTAGGTGGGGAAAGGTCAGTGTTGTTTGCTGTTTTTACTGTAAAACTTTTTTGGCTAAGACAAATAAAATATAGCTCCAGTAGAAACATAAGTTAATTTTTTTTCACATAGTGAAATCAACAGTTGTTTTGTTTCTGTAATAAGCATATTAGCATTTGATGATAAACTTTTTAAATGAAGAGAAAAAGTTGTTATTAAATTCCAGGACACCCTTGACAGACATTCAAGAAATGTTGATATCACCATTTGAAGAAGATTAAATTCTATGTTTGACTGGAGCTATATTTTATTTATTTTGGCCAAAAAAAGTGTTTCCATAAAAACCGCAAAAGCACTGGCCTTTTCTCGCGTCCCCTTCCATCCCACCTCAATAACAGATTCATTTTCTTAGACCCAATAATTCATTTCATTCCAAAAAAACTCTCTGCCCTTTTTTCTCTAAAACCATTTGGATGCACCAAAAACAATCTATTATTTGAAATATTTACAGAGCTAATGAGTGAGACAATAGGAAATTATAATGTATCTTGAGGATGAATATATTTATATATAAATATTTATCATTACCGCGTTTTATTACCTGTTCAGATTATAGCATTTATGATAATCACCCTAATGGGGTAGGGATGAATACGGAGGCATTTTAGAGATAATCTTCCCACGTTTTCGTAGATAGAGAGTGGGAAACCATTTAGGAAAAACCACCCCAGTCTAACACGAGAAAGACACCTTAGACCATTCGACAACTGAAGCTGATAAGATGAATATTAAAATAATAAATAATTAGTACTTGGCTAGTGGCATATGTAATTAGTAATAAAATTAAAATAAATGGTACGGTGCACCACACAGACTCTCTCACTCTTTTATTCAGATTTTACTTACAACTCGTAAGATAAGCGAAAAGAAATAATATACATTGTTATAGAAACATGATGGGGAAAAAATAACATCGTATTGGTTCTGCGCCTTTTCAACTTCCCAATTAACTCGTATCTCAAAGAGTTGCGGAGATATGATCAAAATTGGATATTTAAACTTTTGGAAAGTAACCTCAAAGTTATTTTCATTGAAAAATTAAATGCACCACATTTTAATGTCAAACAGTGCCTAGATACGAATTTAAATTAAAATCTTTAAAGCCAATTTTGAAAAAATATATTTTTATTCTATTTTCGCACTTGAGTAAACTACCCTTAATTTTAGAGCTCGATATATAATTCAAAAAATCCCATTGAGAAACGTTATGTAAACCTTAGATACCGAGGTTTAGCCCGGTAGGTAAAATGGTTTCAGCTCTAGTCAGAGTAACAGGTAAAAGGATAGAAGATAGACGACACCGCAAAAAAAAAAAACTTTTTTTGTTTCAGAGGGTCGTGAAACGTTGATATTCATCAAAATCTAGAATTTGAATTTTTGACGATCACAATACTTTCTCCCTCATCCAAGTCTAGTTTTATAGGCCTGCGTATATGTGGACTTACCTTATGAGGGTCCATCAATCTTCAGACGGGTTAAGGCCCCTGTCCCCCCAACTTTATATGCCCATATTTGTTTTATGTATATTTATTTATATAAAATAATATCGACAAATTACGTCAACTTTCTGGTAGACCCCCCTTAGAAAAATTAGCTTTATACGTCCTTGAATAAAAGTAGCGATTTGCAAAAAGTGACCCACGAAGAAACTTTAAATAAACAACAAAAATTATCTCACGTTCATTTGTAAAACAAACTTAGTTCCTTTGTTTAAATTTGAATAAGTTCAAAAGGAACGAACGTGCTATTTTCAAGCACTGGTGTATGTTATTATTAGCACCAGAACATAATAATTTAAATGAAATATATTTTTATTGTAAAATTCAAGTGTCTTTAGATGTTAGTATCATATACATATGTTGATGTGTACAATATTAACTTTGTGAAAGCATAAGTGGCCACACGATGAAATGTTGAACAAGGACAAACGTGCCCCCTTCTCCTAGGATTTTGAGCTATATATTTTTTTTTAATTAGCACCCGTTCATGTTATACGCATGTGTATTAATCACGCTAATTTTATAGGGATGAGGAAGGTTGAACTTAGATAAACTCTACCCGAATTTGAGTGGAAGTAGAGGGAAAAACAGTTTAGGAAAAAACCCTTCAGTTCATCAAACTGGGATTCAAACCCCGATATCCCCGTGATCGGTAGTCCAGTATATTGCAATAGTGACTGACGCCTTAGACCATGCGGCCACCAAAGCGGTTTTTGAATTACGTTATGTATTACCCCTTTTCAATAAACTAAAATAAAATTCTTTAATTTGAAATGACTAATTTTTATATTTATTTGCACTCAGACACTCACTTTGTAGGTCTATTATGTATTTAAGAATGAATGAAATGAAATACTTGGCAAGACTAAAAGTGCGTTTGTTTTTAGTTTTTGTAAATAAATACGTTTTGTCTTTTATGCATAGTCAGTAGCTACTAGTTATATTCATATAAAAATGGTATTTTGTTACGTAATTATTTTATGTATAATTTATAACGTGATGAGGAATGGAATTGTTTTGAGATCCAATTTCCAAAAACACGCTTTTTTTAAATGCAAGTAAAATAATTTTTTTACCCATAAAAAAGTATATTTTAAGAAACAAATGTCTAATTTATTGAGAAACTACCTAAATAATTAGATTTTCGCATGGGATGTGTTTTATAATCTTTATCGAATGTTAAAAATATATGTCAAGCTACTATTCAATGCTTTAGGAATTGTACTATATGATGTGTTTTTTTTAGATCGTATTCTTCTTTCTCGACTCAGTCTAACGCCTCGCACAGCACGTCTTCATCCAGCATTTCCTCTTCAGGCCCCTCAACGTATCTTATATGAAGAATCTCAATCTTATCTCCTCTCTTCAGTATGTAGATGGGTCAGCTATCGGCGCAACTTTCGATGGAATGGCTAGGCTACCATTTGTAGGGATTATGGCTTCCCAGCCAGTGGAACGATCCATGGCGAGATTCGCTTTACCCTCTGTCGTCTTTTTCGATGAAGTATGTCACTCCACCGTCCCCAATATATACTCCAGACAAACCCTCTAAGAGGTATTCCTACTGTCTGAACATTTCGAATGCGACGAAACTCTCCATCCGAGCTCGCCTTTTTACGGCCATATAGTGGAGGGGTAGCTCGTTTTCCCTCCTCTCTAGACAATGTTATCTACATCGATCCACGAACTGTGCGATGAGTCGAATATCAGCCATTTGACGTAGGCTCTCATCTCCAACACGTCTGATGATCCTATCTACAAGTTGTACCTACGGATGTGGGGTCATCCCTACTTCCTTGGCCTATAATCCTCCTGTGATAGGTTTACCTCTCATATCGTTGAATAGAAATGTTCTAGCATTCGTCTCAATGACTTTAAAAATCTTGAACAGTTCTACTAACCAGTTTGCTATACACCCTTTTGTGAACACATTCTCATGTTTACTTATACTAACAATATCACTGACTTTAAACTTGTCAAGGGTAGGATCGATCGTTTTATCATATAGATAGATGGTATGTAAAAAATCGTCCTTAACGTCTATCGGCCACATTTTGATAGTCGAGTGTACTGTTCTGTTCGATTATACCTGTCGAGTAAATAATCAATAATATCGATACATCGATACGATCCTTTAGCTGTGATTATTGTCCATATAATGTTCTTGAGCATTGGATTGTATCACTCAACACGTGCCTTGACCTTGCTGTACGTTGAACAGTGATTTATACTCTTTGATAGACATGTGAGCTTTGAAATCTACGTTGTAAAACTCTGTTCCATTATTTGTCTGGAGATGACGTACGGTAGGTAAACCGGTTTGCAATCACTTGTCTAAGGAAATGCGTCATAGTGGCATCTTACTCTTAACAGGTACAGGCCCAAGCCCATTTGGAATACACTTCAATGACAGTGAGTAGGTCCCTCATTTGATTAGGAATAGGGTATCATCTCCATCAGATCAGCTAGTACTAACTCCTTCAATCCTCGTACTTTAACATGGCTTCTGACAAAACAACCTCTTGCAGGGCTTGCAACCTCCTCCTTGACAAACATGATTAGACAATGATTCCAGCACCGCGTATTTCTTCGATGATGGAAACGATCTCGCTTATCATGCGCTGAATGACCTGCTTTGGTCGAAGCGTGCAAAAGTCTTAATCGATAGACCATTCATTTGGATCGTCCCAATAGATATAATCGATCCCTCTTCCTTTCTCTGTTGTCTCTCAAGTTCATCCAAATACATTGTTTTGATGATACGTGAATATTTGAATCCTCTATGTGACTTGAAAAGGCTGTAAGGTTCGTTTCTGATTCGATGCGCCTTTTTTTCTACGAGAGTTGACTCGTACAACTTCAGATCCTCCTAGGTGTAGTTCATGGGCTCTTTTCTGAAAAATAATTATAAAAGTCCTCGAGTGTGGGGAACTACGATATTATTAATAACTACAGTACCTTCACTCTGATAAAACAGGATATGTGGGTCGCCAAATTTGGTCGTGTTTCTACAATTACGTACACCATTAGTTCTATCAGATCGAGTTTAAGGTGTACAAGGATAAGAATTTAATAAATGTTTGCTATGTATTCTTCCTCTTTCTTGACCTTCTCACTATCCTGTTTAAAATAAAGCCCGCGAAGAGGAACATATCTTTTGAAGATGGCTCAACAGATAATGGTCAAACATATCGTTTGTTCTGGAATGAGGAATATGGTGAGGTATTTAAAGAGTGGGTACAGTGCAGGGTTTACAAAATGTCGATCCATTGGCTGAGTATGAAAAAAGATAAGTGTCACATGCATCAACTGTGTCTCTTATGAATATGATTAATTTGACGATTTAAAACAATTGTTGCAACATACCCCTACTAGGGTTGCAACACGCCCTTTTAAAGGGGCAACTTGCAACACATGTGGTCTTTGATTAGAAATAGTTTTGCTAAACTAAATAAAAACATATACAGTACTCACACTTTTCAAACAATCGAGAAATGCTATATTTTATATCTGTAAAAAATAAAAAGGATTTATTGTAAAATAAAAAGTTAAAAGTGTTGCAACATGACTCGGTTTCCCCTATACTTTGAAGTACTCATGAAATTCACAATAGTAAAATAAGTATAAATATAAAAGCAACCACACAGCCATTAAATTCCCTCTTACCCTTAAAGTAAATTTTTGGATGTGCGACTCATCTATTTAATCGGAGTAGCTTTGTTGTGTTTATATCAGTGGCGTATTGAAGATAAAATAGAACGGGGCGATAGGGAGATGGGGCAGTGTCTTAGTGATCATAGATAGTTAACGAATTGACCATTGAAAATAAATATTTCGCCCTTTAATTATTAAATTACTTCTTCTCTCTATAAATCTGCCAGGAAATGTCATTTATAAATAATTTTCAGAATCATCCTTATGTTTTAAATGTTATTTCCTCTATTTTTAACTCCTCCTTTCATCTTTACTTCACTGTTCAAACTTCTATTAGTGGGGCCGTTAAGAGTAAAATAACAAAGGACCTGTTCAGTTTGTGAAAAAAACACCAAATTTGGTAAAGCTCATGTTTGCAATACACATAATTCAACTAGAACCAGACGCACCTTGGCCGGACTCACCTAGCGGGTGTTTTGAGCTCAGAAACAAAATGGCTGCCAATGGGTATTAATGAATATTAAAATGACTATTTTCTTTTGTGCTAGTAGTAAAGAGATGTTTTTGGTATCAAATATTATGTTTTCATGATCAAGGAATATGATGGGATTGTTATTTAATTGCTAGCATCCATCAATTATTCTATTTGGCCACTAAAATTGAGGAAATTTTGCATATGATACTAACAATTTGTAAAAAAAAATTATTTTTGCATGTAATTATAAATTATATATATATAAGCAAAATAATTTGGTCTAATTGCATGGCCAATATAAGCTATCCGTTCAAAATGGCCACCAAAATTTCTTATATCTTAATCTACTGTACAGATTAGCAATGCGTAAGTTTTTGTGTGTAGGGTATTGCTTTCGGAAATTGAGGATAAATAAAATTTTACATAAGTTCTTTTAACTCTTTATTAATATTAAGACAATGTTGAAAGGGTATACATTTTGGCTTTTACGTACCGTACATTAACTACAATGAAGAACATGTGCCTTTACAAAAGCAAATATCAGTGCACAGCAGCTCTCTGTCTTCTTGCATTTGAAGCGCTATGAACATTGGGATTTGCACCCACAGAATATCAATTCATGGCAAGATGCAGATGCTTCTGGTAAAGCAGTCCAATATGGAGTCCATTTTTCATCTACCTTGTGCCAACCAAAATACACTGGATCATTATCATTAAGGATTGGTAAGGGACATGTTCACCATAGTAGGTGACTGCGTGTATGCTCTTAATATAATAGGTTGGTACAAAGCCCTTTTAGTTGATGGAAGTCTTTCCACTACGACACTTCTTTTTGGGAATAAATACTTTCAAACTTTATTGATTTCCCTTTATACACTATAGTCCAGGCAATTTACATTTATATATGGGAAAAATTGGTTCAGAAGATATCATTGCTGATATCGAGCCACGGGAACATCCCCAAAAATGGATTTCAAAATGGTAGACTGTCTTTCCTACGAAATGTTGTAACATACATACATACATACATACATACATACATACATACATACATACATACATACATATACATACATACATACATACATACATACATA
>CABFWB010000530.1:98153-173918 GCA_902151455.1 Timema bartmani
TATGTATGTATGTATGTATATATGTATGTATAATACGATTAAAAAGAAACTTCAAAAAGCTTTTAAAGGCATTGAATTAAAATATAAATCAGTTGAGGATGGTTTTCAATATTATCTTCTAGCATACCTTTTTTTTTAATATGAGGGAGAAATCCTCCAAATAATATTCTAGAGGAGTATTTTTTTTTAAATCCAGGTGAGGAATTCTCCAATAGCGATATTCAATAATTGTCAAACGCTTGCTAAGGGAAGCCCCTGGAATTCTTTAGGCCTGGGGGAAAGGGTACATGCCTACCAAACCCCCTTTTTTTTATTAATCGCCCCCACCATCTTTACGCAAATAGGAATCCGCTGCTATTGGCCCAACCTGTATGATAACATAGGTGAGTTCGTCTTTCTTTAATAAAGTTGGAGATTAAAAAATTTGTGCTTGGAGAAATAGTTGAGTCACCCTTGCCCAAATAGTCCAAAATTATCAACTTTTCAAATAAATACATTTCCAACCATGACCAGATGTAAGGAACGCTTAGACTTATATCTATGAGACAGGGGTATTGACAAGGTTGACCATTGGCTTGACTGTCAGGTAGGAGGAAGGAATGTTGGGACAAGTTATACAATTACAATTACGTTATATAATTACTCTAATGAGGTAGGGATGAGGAAGGGAGCACTTTAGAGTTAATCTACCCGCATTTGCATAGATGGAGAGTGGAAAACCATTTAGTAAAAACCACCTTCAGTAGACCCAACCGGGATTTGAGATTCGATCTCCCCGTCATCATCAGGCCAGTCTAACAGGAGAGAGAGGCATAATAACAATAATAATAATAACAATAATAACAATAATAACAATAACAATAATAATAATAATAAGCGTTATCAATTTTTACCACAAGCAAATATGTTTGTATTTTCTAAAAGGCTCGTCCTTCTAAAAACGAAATTTGACATTATTATTTTGTTTGATAACTGGACTTAATAGCGTTAACTTAGAAAACAATATTTAGCATTCGGGATAGGTAAACGATTTTAACCCACACACTAACCAACTTAACTAACTCTATAGTCTACACTACACAAAACTCAAAAATTTAAAAGCATTCACACTTTATTTATAACATGCACAAGGGCGTAGAAAAGCCCGTTTATTAGGGTCCAAACCTCTTCTGAAAGGACCTCAGGGGGTTCATATATATGTATAAAACTTATATTATTTAATTATATAAGAACACTTTATAGTGAACCCCTCTAGAAAACTAACATAATAAACCCTGAACGCGCACCTATCTACAAACAGGCTGTTATCAAACTGCCATTGTTTTTACCTTAACAAACTGCTACTAGTTGGGGGTTAACAGCTAGACCCCATTCCCAGTCCCTTCCATTACCGGTACTCATCCCATCCCCAGTTTCTGGTTCTTCTTTCTTTGTTGACTTATTTGTGACGTGTTCTCGGAACTACCATTTGAATAGTTTCAAGTTGAAAGGTTTTGTTGTTTCCTAATCTCAAAGATTCCAAAGCTCTCCCCAATAACTAATGTTTTCATAGCAAAACTTTTTGGTCAAAATAAATTAAGTATTGTTTCAATACAAACATAAAGTTTAATTTTCTTCACATTAGGATATCAACATTTGTTGAATATCTGTCATGAGCATAGTGGTATTATCTAACAAACTTTTAAAATAAATAGAAAGCGTTTTCATGAAATTGACAGATATTCAACAACTGTTGAGGTCACCAAAGAAAGAAAATTAAGCTCTAGGTTTGTATAGAAGCAAGATTTGATTTATTTTGACCAAATGAATGTTTTTCTATACAAACTACAACAGTACTTACATTTTCTTGCGTTCTCTGCATCCTCACCTTAAACCTTAGAATGGTGGCGACAAGGTTTGCACTCGTAATTCTTGTTTTGTTCGGACTGTAAATAAGGTAGGATTTTTTTTACATGTTTCGGGGTAGTTTGAACCTCTACTCCCTCTTACTCTGGTTATGGCTTTAGGAAATGGCATTTTCACTCAAACAGCTTCTTTCTGTCAATGTATTCTCCCATACTCTTTCATTTTAAAGATTCCTTTTAATTAAAGTAGTCATTGTTCACGATTTAAGTATTTAGGGAGCATTATCAATAATTAATGCACTGTTCACTGGAAATAAGATCGAGATTATCTATGATAAAGGAGTGATTTAATTAGAAGAGGAACTTACCACGCAGCCGCTGAATAAAGAATTGATAAAAAGATGATCAAAATGCTGTTTTGAGTGTGATGTACGGTGCAAAGACATGGACATTAAGGAAATATAATAAGATAAGGATAAAAGCACTGGAAATGTGGCTTTGTATGAGAATTCAAGTAGGTAATAGCTATGGGCGAAAGAGTTAGAAACGAGGCAGTGTTAATAATAATTGGAGAAAAGAGACGAATATTAGGGGGAGGGGGGGAACAAGGAAAGAAAGATGAATTGATTAGGACATTAGATAAGAAAGGAATGCCTGCTGAAAACTGTACTTTGAAGGAATAATAAATAGGAAACGAGGAAGGAGATACCAGATGCTAATTCAGTTACAAAAACACAAGAGACTGGCCCAGGATCGAGAGACTTGGAGGAGAATCATAACTCGACTTCCCACCTGAATAATAATAATATTATTATTATTTTATAAACTAAAATTAAATACTTTATATGTATGTGTGTAATTTTTATTTGCCAACAAAATATTTTGTATTTACTTATAGGAATACGAAACGACAAACCAAATTTTTAAAACAGGACACTGAATAATTATAATCAGGCATTTTTCTTTAGATCTCAGTTTGAAATATCTGTTATAATGTCTTCTTACTTTTGAAGTGTACAAATCATGTCAACGAATTAAAATGATTAAATAAAACGCGTTTTTATTTTTTGTACTCTTGATTTGTTTAAGTTTGAAAGTTTTGTGCACCTTTTGAGTGTTTCCTCTACATTTTCACCAAATTTCAGATTTCTAGCAAATTGATGAGTACTAAAAATACTCTAGATCGATATACATACGTAGACCACCAAACTTTTATAAGCATAGATTTTTATATTGTGAATTGTTCCGCATATTTGTTAAATCTATCATCAGGATTGATTAAATATATACATTTTATATCTATCTCTTAAATTTCGAATCTAGAAATTGGTAATATAGTCCTTCCAGTTTAGTAAATGGATAAACCAACGACATTATTTCTATAGATGTTGGCTGAACTTGCTTACAATCTATTATTCGTGTCAACTTAATATACGAGTTGTACGGAACAGCGATACCACAAAATAATCAAAAATGAGGTTAAAATTTATAAGTGTGTTGCGGAAAAGTAACATGTGGACTTGATGGCTCATTTCTTGCTATTAAACTCAAGCGTTATTCGTAATATTACTAATGAATTATTAGTGACGTTAACTATTGGATTGTGAAACTGCTATCACCTCAAAATGTCGTAGCTGTTTTCTAAACGTGTCACATAATGTCTCGCACAGCTGTCAGTATGTCGGATAAAAAACAGATGAACGAATTCTTGAAAATATTATTTTATTGCTGCTTGTGGTACATTGTTAGCTCAAGCAACAATGTAATTGGCAAAATGTTATTAAATGATTTTCCCTTCCCGATGACTGTGACTATGGTACAACTAACGTCCATAACAATATACTCCGGTCCGATTTTTAATATGTGGGGGGTGCGACGATTTGTTGACATAGGGTGGAGGTATTACATAAAGATGATACTTCCATTAGCTGTAGGCAAATTTTTTGCCTCTGTATTTTCTCATGTTAGCATATGGAAGGTACCTGTTTCCTATGCACATACAGGTCAGTACAAAAATGGTAGCCAAGACATTAGTCGGACCAATAATAATTCAGCCTCTGATAAATCTACTTAATATAAAACTATTAGTCAGGCATATAAAATTTACTCAGCGTAACATGAATCATAATGGTATAACTTTTTTTTTAACTTCTAATGTCTAATCTTGAATAGGTAATAGTGCTCTTGAAATTACTTTAACTGGTTCTCTAAGATTTCTCTTACCCTTAAAGACTAGGTATTTTAGACAATTTTGCAAAATAACACAAACACCTTATTTTGGAAAAATAATTTATAACAACAAAACTAACGATCAGTTTTATTAAACACATCAAAGCACCTGACTTATCACAATTGTGCTTCACTTAGACAACACTTATTCAACTAGTGAGCTGAACAAAAAAAAAAGATTTTTCACATTTACACTGTGAAGGTTACTAGCCTGCTTATTTCCACATTATACATCCATGATAACTTCTTAACTGCAATAAATGTGCTTTACCCATCCCAACTCAAGTTAACTATTAATGTTATTGTCGCAGGCATGAAAGGCTAGGTTTGATTAATTTAGATAAGTTGATAATATAATTTAAGCATATTATCTTAAATTATGATTATAAAATAAATTATGTGTTTTAGGGTATTAGGCTATAGTTTTTTCACTTGCCAAACTTTAGCTTTATATTGTGCTGTGTGTAACATTTTAAATATGTGTGAGGGCTCACTTAATGCTACGCATGGTCGGCTGACTGGTTTTGTCTGTATGGCAAACATTGAAGGATAAGTTGTTTGTAGTTCCAAAATCTCTGATTCCAATTCTTCAACACTGGCTTCATACATTTTATTAATATATTTGGCATTTATACTGATACCTATGAAATTAAATGGATTTTCAAAAAAATATAGGCCTATCATTACATAGCTCAATTTCACAAATTTGTGCAAATCTTTGATTGAATACATCACCCTATTTTTCTATATGTCCACCATATAATTTGCTATCATAACAACAGTTTCTTGCATTTCTTGACATTTGGAAAATGTATCAATATATTTTTTTAATTTTCAATTTTCAAAGGGAACTAAATTTCAGGATGAATATCTTGGTGGGTGTATGCAAAAGAGCGCACATGCACCCACAGGCTTGTGGTTGGCAACTCCTACTTTAGAAATTATTTTGAGTGAGCCTCTCCCGGAAAATTTTGAAAGCTAGATATCTATAGATTTTTTTTTTTATTTGAATGTCCCTATAAGCTATTTAAAGTGGTCTTTGCTTGAAATTATTTGTAAAATTAGAAACCCACTATAAAATCTATTTGAAGTGATCTTCTCCCTGCAAATTTTTGAAAATTGAATGTCACTCCCTATAAGCTATTTAGAATTTGATACCATTTTACAGCTCTATACTCATGAATATCAGAGGTGAGTGAAATAAATCTAGAGAGGGTCAGGTTTATTCCAGGAGAAAGGGTGAGCTTATTAGCCTACACTGTGAAGTAAGGAAACACGAATTATTTACAGTGGGAGAAAAATCACCCCACACCTCTTATGCAACCACAGTTCGGCCTAGACTTGTACATTTAAAAAAAAATCCATGATCACTTTTACAAATACAAAAGTAATAAGCTATACACAAATTAGTATGTAGCTAAACACGGAAATGTTTATACTGATAAAATACTTGAACTCAAATTAAACTTGATTCACTTCACCTATCAAATGTTATTTAAGTTTAAAAATAATAGACTATGTGAAACTTCCGAACACTTTGAAATGAAGAACAAGACTGGCCCGAACCAATGATATCAGTGTGACATATTCCATTAATTTCCTCCGGAGGAAATCCCAGCTGGGGGGCTTATTATTAATTCATGTTTTATTATGTATTTTATTATATTTCACCTACTACAATTATTTTTAAACTTGTGAATATACATCTCAGGCACCTAGAATTCACAAGCCTGGTACCACGGTACCTACCAATACGCCCCTGCCCCCACCTTGTGGCAGGCCTGAATCTAACTTTTAAGCCTTCCATAATTTATATATAGATAGGCCTAGTTGTAGTGCTTACCCAACCTAACTTAACTAATTTTTCATCCATTGATAGATTAATATTTCAAATAATATTGATCAAATAAACAATTTATTGTTTTAAGAAAATTTGATTTCATACAATGCAAGGGATTATAGGTCAAAATTATAACACAAATTATCTTAAGTCACTATTTACATTTCTACTTTTCTCTTGTGATTTTAGTGAGTTTATTTTAATTGTATAATTATTCAAAACTATCAAACTTTATAAATGTTGGTATTATTTGATTCATTATATTCAAAAGTAGGCTATATAATAAAAATAAGATAGTAATACATAATTATATTCTAACAAAACAAATTAATAACTTTTAAATGCTCAGTATATAAAATAGGCTACTGATCCAAAACCCTTTTATCAAAAGAAATTGATTGTGCTCATTCACCAACAATTTTGTTAACAGACTTATTTGTTTCAACACTGGTTTTAGCTTTTCAAGCGGGATGCTATGTTGCAAACTTTTTCAATATCTAACCATATGTCATATCTCCTACCTTTCCCCGAATTTATTATTCTGCCGACATCTACTACCAGTATAGCTAGCTGTATATCACATCAAAACACTTTCTTAAACCCACACTTATCATTTTTGACTTACCCAATATTTCCTTAATGTATTTGATGGTAAGCCTGTTCTTCCATTAAAGCATCTTATCCAAAGCTGTTAAAATAGGCAAAGTGTAATCCCTTTAGCAATAAAACTGATGTATTAATATAAAACTTGGTAACATAAAACATTTTAACATCAGAATAATCTCTATTTAAAAATCTCTTCGATAGATAGGCTGAATTAATACCTTACCGTCTGTTAGTAAACTCCTAAACAAAACTACTCTACAGGATGCTACCCACTACATCGTCAGCCCAGGTAGAAAAGACATAGTAAGTTAGGTACTGTGTTTGAAATACCTTCTTGCCTTTGCTCACATCATTCATAATTAGAGCTTAATTTTCTCCTTCCTAACTAATAATAACCAATATCAATTTCCGCTGTCATTTTTTTTACACACCTGAAACACTTATTGTGGTGTATTGCATTGCATCAACGCAATCCATTTGATAACCTAGCATTCTAGAGGAAGTGTCAATAGAGTACTGATATTGTGATATGCTGCATGCATGCATGCATTGTTGAGAGCTATCACCCAAGTTGAACATCAGTTTTGACAAGTCATTGTCTGGTGAAAAATGACTGTCTATATTGAAAGGTGAGAAGGCCCCAAGTAAAGTTTTTTCAACATACCAGTAGTTCACTTCTCTCTGCCATACTCCATTAGTGTAGATATGTAAATAAACCAGAAATGAGCAATATATATATTGATGGTATTTATGAATGTAAAAAATTAAGATAGAACTTAAAAGGGATCTCACCAGAATTTGCTATAAGCGAGTGTGTAAAACCTATCATGTCAGGAAAACCAATCTTAATGCTGCCGGTTTTAGTGTCGTACCTTACCCTCTTGAAGACAAAGGAAAGCTCATGTCCTGTCATTAAATGGTTAAGTGGTTTGATTGTTTTGTTTGAAGAATGTTGCCTGGCAGTAATTTATATTTTGTGGTTTTTTTCATTAATTGATGTGGGGTTTTTTGGATTTTTTTCAGTCAAGGCAACAATGCCCTTGTTTACTGTGATATTATCAAGAATAATCTTGAGAGAGAAGCAATCTTGTAAAGTAAGTAACCTTTATTAGTAGCAATTAGTGTACTAAAGTGAGAACATGCTAATAATAAATTATCTGCCGAGGTATCTATTGTTCCTTTATGTAAATCCTTATAAATTACCCAACTGTCCCCTTTTAACAGAGCCAAACTCTGAATTTATTTGGGAAATCCTCCAACTTGAGATTGTAAAATAAAATAAAATATTAAACCTCCCTTGAAGCTGTTTGGATTTTATTTTAACATAATTGAGATTATAGACTGAGCTATGAATTATGTAAGAATCCACAAAGCTACCGGACTAACCTAGACATTGTGGAGGAATAAAAGATATATTAAAATTAACCTCCCTTCTGTACAGTCTTGCCTCCCAGCATCTTTGAATTGATTAACAAACAAAGAGCCCTTATTTGACCTTAGATGAGGCACTAATTAAATATACATGCATAGATTCGTCTTACTCCTTAAGTAGTAAAATGCTTATTGCTAGGATTTGGTAAATCTCAGAAATATTACAATACATATGACAAATTTTAGGTACTTAAATGTAGGCCCTAAAGAAGTACACTGTGATGTATTGTGAAGTATCAAACCCATTTGATTCCTATCTCAAAGTGTAGGCTAATATTTCTATATTTATTGTAAATAAATGAATATTTATAAATCACTTATCTATACCAAATGTCAATTTCAATATATATGTTTTATATAATGTTAATTGAGCTGTCCAACTTAAGTTACTTTTATGTTGAGTGGTAGCCTATAAGCTAAAAGTGCACTCTCAAGACTTCAACAAATAAATTAAACACATCAATTCTAAACAGGAAGCTCAATATTCAAATGTAGGTGACCTGGCGGTCTAAGGGTAAGGTGTCAAGACTTCTGTGCTGGGAGTCCGGGGTTCAATCCTCGGCCCTGGCACAGATCTATCTGATTGTCAAACAACTTGTGAATGTGTGGAATGCCAACCCTCCACTGTGGTTCGGATCCCACGTTAAACTGTAGGTCCTCCATTTCATCTACACAATCACCCTACCATTACACATTAGCGTAAGTGTGTACAACCCGAACGGGTAATAATAATAATAATAATAATAATAATAATAATAATAGTTATAATAATAGTAATAATATTCAAATGCAAAACAAAGAATGGCGTGAGTGCTCTAATTTTGTCCTCTTCTGGGTACACTTAAATATTTTGCAACATACCTAATAAGTTTTAGACTTAATGCACATTGTTTTATGTTATGGCTAATAATTTTAAGAGATCTCATTTATTTAACTAACCATTGCTTCTAGTTCTTTTTTTTCCACAATATTGTACACTCATGGGTATTATTTCTTTGTTTTTCAGGTGTATATGTCTTTGGTTCCCATCATTCTTGGGGTTGCCATAGCAACAGCCACAGAAATTTCATTTGATGTAATTGGACTGACAAGTGCTCTTGTAGCGACAATGGGTTTCTCCTTGCAAAATATATTTTCAAAAAAAGTTAGTATTATTGATAATTAATGTTGGTGTTTTGTCTTGTTCTCAGGTTCTTTAACACATCTGGGTCTTAAGCCCCTGGAACATGCTCTGTTCTCTTGATATACAACCAGTCATAGCTTGGAGGGTAAATCATCCTCATTTCAAGCCACATCGGTGGACACTCAAACTGAATGTCAAGCTCGTCTTATCTGTTTTTCTGGTTAAAGGGAGGTCAAGGTTTGAATCCTGGCTTTTTTTGTTCTGAGGGAAGGGGGTGGGGAAGTTATTTAATGGTTACCTACTTCATTAGTGCAATTAAATGTGTATAGTCCAATCAGTTAATATGGTGCAAGGTAGGTAAAAGAAAGCATTGCAGTTGGTCGGGATTGAACACCTGCCCTCCGTGGCTAAAATATCTGTGCATTTGAGCCTAACATGATTTAATAATGAACTTTCCTCTTTTTGTTGCACAGGTGCTCCACGACACAGGGATACATCACCTCCGATTGCTGCACATCCTCGGCCGACTAGCGCTGATTATGTTCCTGCCTGTGTGGGTGTTTGTGGATTTGCGGAATGTGCTAGAGCACCCTAGCTTTGTGAGTGCTTGTTAGAGTGGTATAACCTAATTAAGGTGGGGTATGAGAATGTTCACTAGTTAGGCAACAAAAAGCTCAAATGTAGCTAAACCCATATAATCCTGTGCTCTTAAAGGTTTGTTTGAAAATCAGTATGCCATTTTCGATATTTCTTTAAATTATTTGTTAATTTTAATAAACTAATGATAATTAACATCTCAGAAATGTTTGGCATAATGTTACCTATGATTAAAATTTTATAAAATCCAAACAAAACTGTTAAAAATAATGAAGGTATCTAGGATTACATTTCATAAGGAAAAAATGTTTTGTTTTACTATATCAAATACTGATATGATATAGTTCAACATATCTTTAAAAAAAAGTATAATGTTAAAATTATGTGTTTTGTCAATTTTTACAATTAATTTCAAATTAAATATGAAAATGAAGTCCATCTTCTGAAGTGTGCCCCTAATACACTGAAATGCTAGCTCCAATCACAAGAGTGCAAACTTGTAAACACAGAAACGCTTATTTTCTTCTTTATTAACTGTTCAGGTTGTGGGTGATGACTACAGAGTGCTGGCACTCTTGTTCACCGACGGTGTGCTCAACTGGCTGCAGAATATTGTGGCGTTCAGTGTCCTTTCTCTAGTTACCCCTCTGACATACGCTGTGGCTAGTGCATCCAAGAGAATTGTTGTAATTGCAGTGTCCTTGGTCATACTTGGTAATCCTGTCACGCCTACAAACGTATTTGGCATGATGTTGGCAATATTTGGAGTACTCTTCTATAATAAGGTATATAAAAAATGGTTTAGAACATAGTAAATTAAACTGGGTTGAGGTTAACATGGTAGTTACTCATTGAACTACTTGTGTTCTATCTGGCAAAACTCCAAAAATATTAATTCGAACTTTGAACTCGATAAGCCATCTGGTGGCCTGTTTACAGGTCAAACTATTCCATTGACTTAATTAAAATAATTTATATCGGGTAGAGATGGACCAAATCCACTTTTTTTTTTAATCAGAAACTTATAAAACAGAGGTAAACATGAAGGTTAACTTTATTGCCTGACTTTTTAATTTTCTATATCAATTAGAAATAACAAATATGTTTTTTTACTAAAATGTAATAATAACTTTTGTACATTCAGTTAAGTGGGGAGTTAATAAATAGTCTGGGATATGGTTGTTGAGTTTAAACTATAATTTATTATGTTGGGCTAAACCACCAATACAAAGTTAGTACCTCTAAAACAAATTTGATTTCAGTAATTAAAATACTTTTTTTTTCTGAATATCAAATTTGTATTTTTTGAATCTTAAATATATGTTATCATTTGAAGATTTAAAGGATACTTCCCCAATAAGTTTTAGTAATATTTTTTATTTTTAACACAGTGTCTTACTACCCATTCAGGTTATACACCTATTTACTAATTACACTAATGGGTTAGGGATTAAGAAGGCTTAATTTATAGGAAATGCATCCACATTTGCGGGTAGGAAGAGTGTAAAAACATTTCGGGAAGAAAAAAACCTCGGTGCATTCGACCAGGATCGATCCCCCATCTACTTGTCTTTGGCAGTCTAGTCCAACACGAGATTAGTGCGTTAGACCACGTGGCCACCGAAGCGGGTTTTTAGTAATAATGTTTCCTTTCACAACAACATACATGCATGTTACATTTGGGCTTGACATTTTAACATATGCAATCTCTGATTCAAGCCTCACTTGATGCAGTAATTGATACTCCTCCAATTTTCAGTGTCTCATCCTCACTACTTCGATTATATTAGGTATTTTCATCAGATAAATGATTTAATGGAGTTTTTTTTTTAAATATTAAAGATCACTAATGTTTTCCTGTTATTTCAAGCCTTATAAAATAGAAGCTATTTAAGAATTTATATTCATCGACATGCTTTATGTTTTATCTGAGACTGACATCCTTTATTTATCCACAGGCGAAATATGATGCCCGGGAGATACATAGAAAGCAAACCATCCTGCCCTTTTCTTCGCGCCCGCCTTGGAAAAATGATGTGGATCCCCACAATGGTTTTGTTAACACTCCTCTGGTTACTAACAACAATGTTAAACTACAGTTTGTGTAAAAATGACAACATAGATGCAATTGCCTCATAAAGCGAAAAGAGGTTTTACTTATTGAGATATAACATAGATTTGTGAAATTATTATATTGTTTCTAGTTTTATTTTTAAGTACAAAGCTGCCAGTGACTCAGGTTTTTATTGGATCGAGTTTCCACTATTTTAAAGAATTATTTAATAAAATTAAATTTCTAATTTTTGGGTGTAGCAATATAGTATTGCATTTATTTTCTAAAACAATGTTTTCAAAAAATGGACTACTGTCCAACCAGAATTGTGTTAATTTGTTAAATTGAATCTTCTTTTGCACATTCACTCTTTGCTTTTTAGCTACAGAGATTTATTTTTCGAAGAAGATTACAAGAAATGGCGACATTAACAACAAAAAAAGACAAATTAAATTGTTTTACAGTAAAAAGAAGAAAACTGCATGTTTGACACTGCTGCCATTGGTAGAAAATAATTAATTGCCGTCCAATTCCTCGACCTGACTCTATACCAAGATCTTAAGATTATGTGAAAATATTCTGTATAAGTTTATAAATTAGAAAAACAAAAAGCAAGAGAGTAAAAAGGAATTGGCTAAGAGTGATTTTTTTAAAATGTTTTCTTTGTAAGAAAAACACTGAGCTTGCTGAATTTAATTTAACCTGTTTTGTATAGTGATGTATACAAAGGCACATTAGTAGAATTATAGTAAATACCCCAAAAGGAAACAGATTAGTCATATAAATTTGTATTGCTCTAAATAGATCTGGTTGTTAACATGTTTTTGTCAAGAAACATACATATACAGTTATTTTGTGTATGTTTTGAAAATATTAGTTTTTACACAAGTGGTAGTTGAAAATAGGTCTCTCTTATTTATAGATTGAATTTACCATGGTACTTTTAAAATAATTTATTTTCCTTCATATTTAGTTATGGCTTTCTAATTTAAATCAAGCCCACTTTTAACAAGTACCATACTTTTTTTTTTTAAGAAAATGTTACTCTATTTGAAAGAGATATTATACATAATCATTGTTTTATTTTTTTAATGCTACTAATTTTTAGGAAGCAAGTCCAGACTAAACAAATAAATTTTTATTTTTAGCCTCGAAATAGCACGTTTTATAGTTTGAACTTAAAAATGGGGCACTGGAATCCCTCAAATCCTATGGTATCTGAGGGATTCAAGATTTGTAAAAATCTCACAAATATAACTTGAATACAATTATAAATACCTTGACTTAAAATACCAATTTTAAGCAACTCATAACAATAATTACATAGACTTGTATAATTGGGAAAATAGCAAAATCACAAAAAAGGACAAAATTGTATTTATTTTAAATTCATTTACTCAAAAGCTTATATTGGTTTTTTATTATGTATACCATCTTCCTCTATTCTTCCACCATTCATCCTCCATTTGTTTCCATTCTTCTCCTCTCACTCGCACACCTGCTGTTATCTGCTCCCTCCAGCTCATTCTTAGTCACCTTTGCAATCTTTTTTCCTACATGTATCTCCAACATTTTAAGTATAAAATACAAAACCATCATAATGATCAACTTTCCGCCCAGTGGTCAGGTCGGTTTAGTAAAATGCCTCCATCTTCCTCAATCCTTCTACCATTATTCCTACTTTAATTGCGTCCCTTCTCCTCTCATTTGAACACTTTCTATTTTCTGCTCTTCTCTCTTTTTCTTGGTCTCCCTTGTGATCTTTTTTACTACATACTTCATCGATATAATTTATTTACTGTATTTATTTTGAAACATTTCTTTTTCATTCTCATTAACTGACCATACCATCTTATATACTCCTTTAACCCTATTCTTTACAGGATATCTTCATTCCATAGCCTGCTTCTTCTCATGAGAGCCAACTCTTTCCTCTTCTTTCTTACATTCAATGCCCATGTTTCTGATGCACATGTGACATTGGGTACAAAGTACACCTTGTACAACACTTCCAGGGTATTTCTATTCTCCATGGCAGGTTTCTTACACACCTATAGAACGACTCTCCTTGTTACCTTCTTATTAGTTTCTCTCTACTCTCACCCCTTCACCTCAATCAACCTTCCACTATATTTTACACATTGTACTTTTCTCAGCTCCACTCCATCCAACTTTATAGCTCTACTAAGCCCTATTCTCTTCCTTCTCATTACTATCACACAAAATACACAGACAAAATGTCACAAACATGGTTTAGTTCAACCTACACAAATTTTTGTATTTTTTTCATACAAAATGTTAACAGTATTAGTAAAAAAAAAAGCATTCTAAAGAAAATTGTTAGTTTGTCATTCTTTGTGCAGATAGTTAAAACACTATAAGCAAGATGAATTATTTAATTTGGATTCAAATTGTGATGTGAAACTTTAGTTTGTATCAAACAATTATTTTCACTCTTCAATCAATTTCAACACAAAGCCTGTTTCTATGTTTATTTTTCTTGACACTAAATATACTCAGGCCAGATTTGTATTCAAAACTGAAGCTACACTCAAATCACTATGTCAACACTCGCTTGACAAAATAATTACATAATGTTTCATATACAATTTTCGCAGCTCAACATAAAGATGGCTGCGCTCAACAGTTTGAGTAGCCTACTTTTTTTTTTTCCACAGTAAAAAGGTTTAAGCCAATTATACTTAACATGCAGATAAGAGTATTCATTATTTAAATACAACCAAATTTGGATTTTTAGAACACAACATATAGTTTTAAGAATTTGAAACACATCTACCCAATTTCTAAGTATAATACCTACATCATTGTTAATTTATAACTGTTGATCATATTCTACTTCATTGTTAATAATTTTCACTGTCATACATTCGACTAAGCTGGTAATTAACAGTATAGGTCCTGGTGTGTTATGTTTGCTCTAGAAAATAAGTTTGAATAAGCCACTAGCCATCTACTAATATTTAAGTTTAATCATTCTACCGGGGCTGTGGAGTAGGAAGCAATTTTGTGTGGAGTCAAAGTAAAGGTTAAGAGTCGGTAAAAATGTGCCCACTCCGCCTATGGCTTCAAAATAAAAACTTATAATATTATAACAATGGTAAATATGTTATTTTAATTCAATAGTTTTTTATGCATAGGCTCAACATTTGTAATTTGGATTGACAAGTTTATTCAAATATAAATTCACAATGGTAAAGAAGCTTCCCATCTGTATTGGAGCATTTTACTGGGGTAAATTTGTTATTGATAATTAATATACATTAGCCATTTCTGAAAGAACCTGACAGTACAGAAAAATAGAGGAGTCAAAGACTTGAGTTGCCGACTCCACAATCCTGCATTCTACAGCAAGTGTTTCCATAATTTAGTGACTACTACACACTTCCCTAAAAAGTATAGTTGGGTCGCATCCACTTTTTACGAATTTAAATTTCCATTTTACCCTTTAATCCGAATCTTTAAAGAAAAAAAAAAATCAACAATAGAGAAAATATAAATAAAATAAATTAGAAATAGTGACTAAATGCTAACATTCTTTCATCCGCTATGTTGGCCGCATGGTCTAACGCACTACTCTTGTGTCAGCCTAGACTGATGATGGTGGAGAGATCGAGGTTCAAATCTCGGTCGGGTGTACTGAGGGTGGTTTTTCCAAAATGGGTTTCCACTCTACCTCCACGCAAATATGGGCACACTTCCTCTAAATATAACCTTTATAAACCCTACAACTATTAGCTTAATTAGTACAACCCGAACGGGTAGTAAGACGCAACAGTAAAAAAAATTCTTATAATCCATTCATTATAACATTCATAAATTCATCTAAGTGGTCAATTACTGTTCTGGGGCCTGGTTGTTAAGTTCATACTATAATTATTATTGGTTCTGAATCACCTATAAGCACTACTATAGCTCAACAAAAAATGTCACTTGAAAAATTGAAAAATATTCTCTTAAGGATTTGCGTCTCGACTATCTAATATCCTTAAGGATTCGAGGGTCCATCCCTTTTAAAAAGTTATATTTTGATAAATTTATTACTTAATGAATTGCTTAATATAAAAAAAACACAATTCCTGCTTTTTGTTCACCTATTTGAGTTTCAAAGCACTGGCAGCCATTTAACTCCAATTTGAATATAGTAAAGTGCTGGCACACTAAGTTATTTATTATATTGAAGTACTGTTTAGTTTGAGTGCAAAATGATTTATGTACAGATAATATTTTATTTATTTTTGTTGTAAACTTAATTGTTCCAGGAATAATCTGCTTTCAATAAGAGTTTTATAGTGATAATTCATATTTAAAATGGTTTTGAATAAAATATATTGAAACAAAATTTTATTTACATTTGTGTATCACAACAATCTCTTACTGACTACATCAACAGTTAGAACTGGTTTAATTTATATTTTGTATAGAAATAAGTATAAAGTAAAGTAAACCAAAATCGGCACTGACAAATTAAAAAGAAATTAATTTATGTTTTAATGTATGTATACACACACACATGAAGCTACAGCAGATTAGAATGAATAACCTTTTAGAAAATACAAGTTTTTGCTAATAGCGTTGATAACATTTTACTCTCTTACAAGTTTTATTTCATAAGTATTGATAACATTTATCAAAAGTGACATGAAAATCCTATATATGTTAAGTTCAATGAGCGAAATAAATGGCTAGAACGCATTGTGGTAATAGAGAAACAGCCACAACGCGAAATTTCACATTCTAGTCATTTTTAAAAAGCTACAATGCGTTCTGGTATTATGAAAAAGGTCACAAAGTGAATTTCGTTTTGTGGCTTTTAAAGAAAACGATCACAACCCATTCTTGCATTATGAAAAACAATAACGCATCGTGGTCATTTCCTTTTACGGCCATGACGTGATGTCTGAAGCTGTAAGTACATGTATGGTAAATAAGGCATTAATCAACTAACGCAATTTTTTAGTACGTGAGCTTTCCTCTGACATCATCCCCTCATTTGACCTTGGGCATGCGCACTAGTACCTTGTTTGTAATCTTTCGAAGGGCTAATGTTGTCTCGCATCAGTACTGAGTGATGAAGCTGGAAGTTGGTAGTTTTTACAACCATGTTTGTTAATAATGTGAAGAATAGTTTAGTAAAAAAGTAAATGAGTTGAATGAGACAATCATTAATAAGAGCTTGTTTCTTGATAATGAGCATTATGACAAAGAAGAAAGTTCAGATATTGCGAGAGAATAACCAATCATTGACTTTGAAACATTACCAGCATCTTAAAAGATACAATTTCATGAAGATCGGTGATATGGTGAAACTTATTGAATGTAGTTCAGAGAAAATAATTTAAACATTCGTTATTACTGCAAGATGGGTGAGCTATTTGATGTTTTGGAAACAGCACTGTGGCGGGCTAAATGCCAACAGGGTATAAAAGAGGAAGATGAAAATCAAACCAATGAGGGTTTAGAAGAAATAATAAACAGAGTTCACTGTGTAATTTGTGAGAGGGAATCTTCAGAGGCTCACAAATGTTCAGTATGTGACCAGTTTGTTCATGCTATTTGTGGAGGATACAGTGAAGACAATGAGGGTTTTGGACAGGAAGTCACTTGCAACCTCTTTGAAGGAAAGTGTCAAATTAACATTGAGCGAAAAGATGCAAAATCTGGTCGGTAACAAGAAGCTCAAAAAATTTTCTCTCTCTCTCCAACTTAAAGACTTCCAACAGTTGCTATTGGGACAAACTTTGTGGTCAGGGTGCCTTACGTTAATCGAGGACGTCCGGACCCCAAAAATGTCCTGGCAGTTGTCACTGATATCATCTCCTCTGGGCTTTATCAGTTGGGTACAAAGGAAGACCTTCTTAAGTGGCTTTATGCTTGCAATGAGTTCACAACTGCTGACAACTTGCAATGAGTTCACAACTGCTGACAACTTCATTGATGCACATGATGTGTTTACTATCTCTTTGGTCAGCCTCATTGATAACATCTAGAAGTAGGCATGGGTTTGTAAGCTGCAATTGTATGAGGTATTGCATCAATAAAAAGTGCAAATGATGTTCGAAAAATATCAAGTGTTGTTGTTCTAAGTGTCATTCTAAAAGCTCCTGCAAAAACAAATGAGCTTTGCTATTATTCTTAATTAAGTATATGAAACATGTATTTTTGATAATTAAATTAGCTTATAAAGAGTGGATTTGTCACCTTTTCTGAAAATTGGCTAAAATTTTTCACTGTTGTTTGAAAAATATCAAGACGTGTAGCTCTAAGTGTAATTCTAACAGCTCCTGCAAAAATAAATTAGCTTTGCTTTTGTTCTTAATTAAGTATATGTCATATATATTTTTGATAAATAAATTAGTACGCTTATAAAGAGTGGATTTCATGTCAACTTTTCTGAAAATTGGCTAAAATGTGTCTGACATTGCGTCGTGGTCGTAAAAGGAACCGACCACAACGCGTTGTGGTTTTTTTTGGAATGCCAGAACAAGTTGTGGCTTTTTTAAAGTGACCAGAACGCGAAATTTTGTGTTGTGGCTATTTCTTTATTACCACAACACGTTCTGGTCGTTTATTTCAGTCTTTGAGCTTAACATATACAAAAAACTTCCCATTTCCCAGGCTTTGATTTAAATAGTATATATATACATACAGCTCAGAAACTATTGGTCTTATAAAAATAAATATTGTTTAAATAATTATTTTTAATAGTCATACCTACAACCTTGCAATAATAATTTATTTCTTATCTCAAAAGTTAAGGAAATATGATCAAAATTATGTAAAATATTCTTCAAGTAATTTTCCCCGAAAAATGAATTGGCATTTTGTTTGTAATGTTAAAAAAGGCTATATATGAATTTGAATCAAAACCATCAGTCAACTTCGAGAAAATTGATTTTGTCTTGATTCACCCTTAAGTAAACTACCCTTCCTATTAGGTTTAGTTATCTAATTCCTAACCGCTCTGAGGAACATTATGAAAACCCTGGATACCAAGCTTTGGCTCAATAGGTAAAATAGTTTATGTTCTAGGCCAAGATACAGATGGATTGCATAGCGAAAACAACTTAGTCGAATTCAAGGGGAAATGAAATGTCAACCTACATCAAAATCTAGATTCTATTTTTTTACCATCACAATACCTCGTTTCTCCGAAGGGTCGTGAGAAATGAAAACACTCATTAGGTGGAGAAATCATACACCTTGTACAATTAATTCTACATGACTAGTGATGCTTGGTAGATTGAAATACTCTTTAGTGTGGATACAGTTGCATAAGATAAATTTGTGTATTTTGAAAAATGACACCTGGACACGGGAATAAAACCAAGACCCTTGGCTTCTAGGACGCCCATGTAAGTTTTCCAAATGGAGGGGGGATTGTAGTGCGGCCTTCCCCTCCCTCTACTCGAGAGAAAATTTCAGGGATTCAGCCTTATCACATGCACACAGTTCCCTGAAAAATTTACAAAAAATTAAATAAGAGTTGTAGCTGAACCCATTGGAAAGCAACACATTTTTATCTCTTTTTTTTTTAATCTCTGCTAACTCGGATATTGATGGTTCAAAGTTGATAATAGCAAATTGCAGCCAAATCCAAAATTCACAAATTTGATTTTTTCATAAAAATTAACAAAAGAAAAAGTAAGTATTACAGTTTGGGTTTTTTCATTTGAGTATTTCCAAAAGTCCCAGGGTTAAGGTATAGTCACAATTTTAAAATATATATTTGTTTATTTTAATAGAATGATATATATAAAATGTTACCAGTCAAAACAAACAAAATGTAAATGATTTTAAAAATACATGAAAACAACACATGTTCTTAAAATAAGAATGACTCATTTTTATAAATAGTATATACTGTTGAAAAAAAAAAGTTAAAAACATGGAAATAATGTTTTTTTTTAAATATAATAGAAGTAAAAATAGTTTCAACACTCATGTATTTAAAGACATTACAAGTACACTAACAATTACCAAAAAAGTTCATAAAATTGACATTTTACAGTAATTAGCTAATATTTCCCCAAAATAAGCCTCTGTAGCGTTAATTACCCTGTACAGTATTAACATAGTAGAGTAGTCCAGGTTTTGGGGAGTTTTTGGGAGAGTTTTAACTGTCTAGAAATAAATATAAAGTAAAGGAAACAACAATCGGCACCGACAAATTAAAAAGAAGATTGTGGATAAAGGAAATGAATAATTTATGTTTTAGTGTATGTCTACACACACTTGGAATTAGGTTGGCATGAATAACCTTTTAGAAAATACAAGTTTTTGCTGATAACGTTGATACAATTTTACTCAGTTACATGTTTTATTTCATAAATGTTAATAACATTTATCAAAAGTGGCATGTAAATCATAAATACAAAAAAATCTTTTACCTTAAGTGATGGAATGAGGTACATAGGAATTCAAACTTAAATCTTCCCTCCAGGCCGTGCTATAACATATTTTATATCTCATCCTTTGTTTCCATGGTTTGGATAATTTTAAGTTACCGATTAATGACAAAAGTATGTGACTAAATACTGTTGAGTGAATAGGAGGATGGTGTGGATGGAAGTAAAGTGCGTGTTAGGATGGTTGGAGCTTTGAGCGAATGGTTTAACATTGAACAGGGGGATAGACAAGGTTGTGTTATGTCTCCATGGATAAATGTGTGAGGGATGCTTGTAAGAATGCGGTGGTTAATGTACAAATGCACATCGTAAATGTGAGAGTGGGGCTATATGCAAATGATGCCGTATTAATGCCTGAGAATGCATTAAATGTTTGAATGTAGTGACAGGCAGAATTGATCTTCGTATAAATTTCTTCAAAACTAGGGTGATAATTTTCGATAAGGTCGAATCAGGAAATTATTGTAACTTAGTATAAATGTAAAGCTTTTGGAACAAGTGAATAATTTTGTGTATCTTGGCAGAATGATCTGTAAAAATGGAAGGATGGATGAATCTGGGAGAGTAGTTGGATATGTGGACTATTGCAAAGACTAAAATAATATTGAACGAGCAAAGATGGCAGTATATAAAAGTGTGTTAATACCAACATTGTTTTATGGATGTGAAGTGTGGGTTTGTCAGGAGAAACACAAGAGCAAGGTTAATGCGGGTGGAATAAGATATCCAAGAAATGTATGGGGGAAAACTCGTATGGACAGTCAGTAATGATTGGGTGCTGAAGGAGTGCAGTTTGTAAGTTAATCCAATAAGCAAATGTGAAAGAAGCATCTTACATTGGTTTGGCATGTTGAGAGAATGGGTGTGGATCGAGTGATGAAGCTAATATATGAAGGTAGAGTGTGTTGATCAAAAGGAAGGAGTAGGTCATATAAGATGTGGCTAAATAGGGGGTGTATGGATGTTGTTGAAGCAAAGTGAGTATGCAAGGATAAGGAAGTGTGGCGAACGTTTGTGAGGATGGATTAAGTACAGTCATTTTATGAGCTTTATGCACAGTTCCTTGTCTACCTCATAAGGAAATGGCATGACTATGTATATATTTATATGTATCTAAGAATGACAAAAGGAATTTTGAAATTTCTCATCTTTCGTTGGATTATTAGTCATTAATGTAATAATCGTGCATGATCACTTCTTCTGTTTAAAATTCTACTAATCTATGCTCAGTTATGCATGAACATTGTATGTACTTCACGCGCCATCGACCCTTGACGTTCACTTGATAGTTGCATTAGCAACCACGTGATCAAGTGTAGACCCGTCCGAATAGTCACGAAGTGTGCCGATGCACCCCACACAAGCCCTCGAGACCAAGGGTGACGGAAAGTTAATCTTGACACGCCGTCGATGCGGAGTTTGACTGGCAACTATTTAATTTTTCGCCTGCTAGAGTACCTAATGTGATCCGTTATTTGTGATAAAGTATTTTAACAGTACCGTACTGCTTTTGTTGTTGTGTTTTTGTGTTGTGTTGGAAATGTCTAGTGAAAAGAAGCGGGAATGGATATTAAAACATATTTGTTTTCATTCCCTGCTGATAGCTGGTGTTTAAAATAGTTTCTAAGATCACTGATAGGAAGCAGCACTGTGGACACAAGGACGTGTAAAGTGTAGTTTGCCGTTCGAAAAGTCTGTTGCAGTCTTCGATCTCAAGTGCGTGTAAAGTGTAAATTTATCAAGTCAAGTGTACTTGACTATTCGGATACATCCTAAATCAATCCAGAAAACTCGTCTACTATTTTGTCTGGTCAAGGAAAGCGTTACCAAACAACCTGGTATCGCCTCGCTCATAAACATTTCGTTAACAACGATACCAGGTTAACCGCGAAAACACTGTGGTCGTAGACATCGATAACAGGTCAACCGCGAAAACATGTCTAATGGTTATGACTTATAACCAATGAGCCGAGAATTTGTGCGCCAATTTTAAAACAACATGACTTCTTATGTTATATTTAAACTAGTATTACTTCGTAGTCAATGAATTTTTTTAAGTTTTTGTAAATTATGATGGACGACAATTACTAGTTAGAAATACATGAACTTAAAAACCGTTTACTTATGGATACAAGAAAGAGAGTGCTATATTATCTATGCCTATTTAATATTACATACGTACGCCATGTTTACTGAGGTTATTTTTGGGAATATAATATGTTTAGCTTGATGTGTTGTGGGAATATTAGGACTAGTCAAAATAAGCACCAATCTAAGTAAGAATAAAATTAGATAGCTCATTTTCCATCGATTTGCATGTGGTAGGATTACATTAATTGGGGGCGCTGAATTGTATCCACTTTGAATGCTCTCCATTCAAACATTACACTAACAAATAACTTTAATAAAACTCTTCCATTATATGCATTATATCCTGAATTGTATTCACTTTGAATGGTCTCCATTCAGGCATGTTTCAAATAAACAGCTTTAATTTTTTTTTTTTAATCCTGAATTGTATCCACTAGATGTATCTGCATTGTATTCACTAAATCCTGATTTGTATCCACTCCGAATAGTCTCCAATCATACAGTTTTCAGCGACTGGTGAGCAAAACTTATTAAGATGCTACTTATATTTTTAGAATAAGCCGAAAAACGCAGACTTCTAACGCAATCTAAGAAAGGATTTTTTAAAATAAAAGGAGATTGAAAACAGGGCTTTCCCAAAAGCGTCAGAGTTAGAAACGTGTAACTTGAGGTGTGGTTTGATTATTTTTTTTAAAGTGTTGTGCACAGACATTCTTTGCTTTATTTCTAAAGATGGAGACATTTACTTAAAACTCGCATGATTTGGGAAACCAAATAATGGAGTGAATATTATTACAGTAGATGATGGAAAAATATAGCATCACATTCCACCAAAGAGCTTAAAACTTAAGACTTAACGTCCGCCATCTGTGGATACAATTCAGGCTTTTTATTTAAGTTGGTTATTTGAGAACTGGAGACCATTCATAGTGGATACAAATCAGGATTCAGTGGATATCATGCAGATAGTTCTAGTGGATACATTTGAGAAATTTTATTAATGTTGTTTAATTGAGAAATGTCTGAATGGAGACCATTCAAAGTGGATACAAATAAGGATTTAGTGGATATAATGCAGATAATTCTAGTGGATACAATTCAGGATGCTTATTAAAGCTGTTTTATTTGGGAAATGTCTGAATGTAGACCATTCAGAGTGGATATAATTCAGGATTTAGTGGATATAATGCAAGTGGATACAATTTAGGATGTTTATCAAAGCAATTTTTTGAAAACTGTCTATCATTTGGAGTGCATACAATGTAGATAAGTCTGGGGGATACAAATAAGAAGTTTTCATTTTGTTGTTTCTTTGAGAAAAGTTGGAATGGAAACCATTTGTAATGGATACAGTTCAATTAGTCACCTGTCAAATGTTAGATTAACTCTACCCCAACCGCTATTTTTGTTTAAGAAAAACATCTCAAAATCGTTTTCTGGCTCCACCTTGGTCAGAACCACTTGGTTGTAGACCATCGATACCAAGACGTAAACAAGTCAATCGCGAAAACTCGCCTTGTTTAGTCTGGTCAGAGAAAGCGTTACCAAACTGAGCTCATGTCCAAAACATTGATACTAGGTAACTGCGAAAACGCTGTGGTCGTAAATATCAAGTTTGGTAAATATTTATTGCGATGTTAATCATTTTTTATTTTAGACAAGTAAACCACCATAGTTCTATAACTAAACATGAACTAATGTTAGTTTTATAGTTGAACGTATGAATATAAGTTTTTAATAGCTCAAGTTCGAAAACAATCAATAAATATTCTCAATGTTACATTTTTAATTGAACTAAAATCATAATTAAAAAAGGGACTAGGTAAAAAAATAGTAAAAATAATGATTATTCCGAGTGTTTAGCGACCTACTTAGCTATTTTTATTTTCATTGCCTTGTCATGGCAATGCAACTTCCGTCACGGATAGCTCAAAATGGATTGAATTAGTTTACCCATCGAAAGTAGTTTTGGAGTTCTATTATGTTAGTAATGTGAAATTTGATATTAATTATAACAATTTGCTAAGTTATCAAATGATTTATAAGCGAAACTGCCGATATCATCTAAATTAAATAGTCGATACTTACCATTGCATTTAAAAAATGGATTTGTACTTATTGCAAGAAGAAGCTAGAAAATGACGAGCCTACAAAACTCTCAATCTTGATCCCGAACTTTAACTCAGAGCTCGGTTTGAAGTTCGAAATCCGTGTACTCGCAGAGCCCTGATAAATAATTCTTCTTGATGCTTGAGTGGTAATTGCTAAATTGAAACCTCAGAAGAAAATGGATTACGCACCCATGCCAACGGTTGTATATCATCATTAGAAAAGTATATATTATTATTTTTTTTTCCTCAAATAACATTAAATGTTTCAAGATTAAAGATTGAAGAGTTGAAGTTATTGTTTTTGTTCCTGCTTCTTTAACATTTGGAAACATTTCGTACAAACCATTAATAATGTGGGTAAACCATACATCTAAAATCATTATAAATCATCTGAATCTGTCCAATGTATTAAAAGTATTATTAAGTATGAAATACCGACGAAGCGCGGCTACCACTTGTACCATTTTCATTCATGTTTCTATTGAACAGCAACGTATGATTCTGAAATGTGATCGCACTACACACCTAGCTCACCACCGCAGTACACCATTATACCGCGGCACACCGTTTGTGGAAGTCTAAATTGGTCCAGGCCTCAAGTGAAGGTCTAAAGTTTAAGGGTTTAATGATAGCTTCTAAGTCTGATTCTATTCTCCCTTTAATGACGCTAAGAATGGACAGCAATTTTTAGTTTAGCTTGCATTGTTTTTCCTCACGTTTCATGTAACTTAATTATATGGATTATATGAAACAAAATAATATTTATAGATATACAAATTAAAATTGTTGACTTTTTATTTAGTCACTCTATCAAAATTACTTATAAAAATTAGTATTGACCTCTTAAATACAAGCTTATAAAAATTTCGAAATTAGTAATAACTTCCTTTTTATAATAAATACTAAGCTCCTCAAATTAACGTTTATTTTCTTTGCAAGTAACTATATTTTATGTTTAGCCCATTTATTTACTGACTTGGCCAATAAAAGGTGATAGATATATTATTTTTAAGTCCACCCCCTTACTAGCATAGTATCCCTTTACATTATCACATCATTACTATTACTGTTCTCTTTTCTTAGTCTCATACTCTACTCTATCAAATATTACTATCCATCTCCACCTAGTATATTAATATGTATCTTCCTGTTATATTTACTATTTTTATCTGGAAATATTTTTTGTACCATAAATGTAACGAGCCCTGTTCATTCTTATGTAAATCAATCAAAAAATTATTTAGTTCACTAGTTTCCCTGTATATCTTTTTTAACCTTAGTTTTGTATATTTTCCCCAGAATACGCTGTGTCTCACGCAACACATTATAATCGTAAATGCTCTCTTTAATCATTTGTATTGTCTCTTTCTTTGAAGATAGCAGACAAATGTCTCTGGAGCAGACGACATCATTTGACCTCATTTCCGTTCATCAGACTGCAAATTGCTTAATATAAGTTTTAAAATGTACAGAAGTAATAGAAACAAATAAAAATTACAATTGGAAAGTAAAGATGTTAAAATTATAAATAAATGAAAATACATTCAAACCGAAAGTCAATAAATGTTTTCATTATTATTAACTTTAATTAGATTTGTTTAAAGTAGTATTGAGATGAACAGCTCTTGTAGCCAATAGAAATCATTCAGTGTTGGGTGTTCGAACACACGTGCAGTTTGTATTTTCTTTATCTTGGTATTCGTGATTATGGCTCTTGGTACGTGTGTTGATAATGCAATTGAAAACGGTCTAAATGGAAGTGAAGCACACGATGCATCAAATGAAAAAGATGATAATGAAAGTGGGTCTTCTTCAACAATAAAGGGTTTGTTACAATTTAATCTGCGCTCACATTTAACCAAGGACACACAATGATACGGCGTTGATGATGTAATTTTTTCTGTTGTATAATAACTAACATTAATATTTGTCTTGTTGATTTTTATTCTATATCTAATTTTTTTATTCACTTTCGTGGGAAATAATAATATATCATAATAAATCAGACCTTAACCAAACCAGTAAGCTTAGTAGAGTTGGGTAGTTTTATCTATGAGCTCTGCCGGTTATGATTATGTTTCCAAATTAAAGTACCTATTGCTATTATTGGGAACCGGACATATTTACAACCCTATTTAACAGATGTACATTAGATGATGTAATCATTTTATACAGTCCCAGTAAAAATGATACACCAGTATTTTTATTTTTGTAACTTTGTTCTATAATTTAGTATTTTTTTCCTTTCACACAAAATCGTTATCACTTCTCTAACCGAAATACCATTACTTTCACAATAAAAACTAGTATTTTTTCACTTTATAAATGTTGCCACAACAAGTTTTCCAAAATCTATGAGGGGATGGGTCTGGCTGTAGTGCTCTGAGTCCTGATACCATTTATTAAAGCGGAGGAAAGTCAGGCCTTTGCAAGCATTGCCATAGCAACTTGTGCACTCAAATGAATATAATTTAGCCTAGATAAGGGCTAAATTAAAGATTAACATTTCTGATATTTTTTAGTTTCAAATTTCCTATTTTGCTGGTGGTGTTTCATTTGTATTAGTGTTTTTCTTTATATCAAGGCAATTAAGGAAATAGTAAACAAAGAGGGTGGGATTCTTAATATTTGTGTGTCATATTATGATTAATTTAATCTTTTATCATCCATAGCCTACACAACAACAAAATTAATATTTTAAAATATTTTTTATATGATTAAAAAAATTCAAAATACCTTAATCACAGAGAAAATAATAATTACAACATAAATATTTAAGAGAAGTTCACAACATGACAGTAAAATTATTAGAATAAACAATAGTTCTGGTAACATTAACTTATTATTATTAGGCCTATAGAATATCCCAGGCAAACAAAACCTAGCCTTTCTTGCATCAACAACATATTTCTCATAAAATTTCAAGATTTTAAATTTCTCCATGGTGGCTACAGACAGGGAAAACAGGGAAATCCTGGAAAAGTCAGGGAATTTTAGAATGACAGGGAAAACAGGGAAATGTCAGGGAATTTAACTAAAAATAAGGAAAAGTCAGGGAATTAAAAAATATGTCTAAAAATCCCATTAATTTCGAAACTAAACACTAAAACAAAAGTTAATAATACCTAAATAAAATAAGATTTTAATTTTTAAAATAACTGATAAAACTGTTTATGTTTAGTAAATACAAACTTTTTTAATATGTGATCAATAATAAATAAAACAAGTCGTCATCCACCATTAAAACTGGAAAAAAGTAGTCAGGGAAAATCGAAAAACGTTGCCTGGAAAACCTGGAAAAGTCAGGGAATTTAGTAAAATATGTTTTGTAGCCAGCCTGTTCTCGCACCAAAATAATATATTTAAAATTTTTTAAACTACCGGTTATAATCTACATTTATTTGACAATATTAATTTTGTCAGCATTGGAAATTTGTTTTTGTTGTGTGTTTAGATGGTAGAAAATATTTTATTCCTCATAGTATAACATAGAATTAAAAAAATATATATTTCACCTTCTTATTCCAGCAATTTTTTTAGCACCATATCTTACTATCTCTTCGGGTTACATGCATATTAATCTCTCACATTCCTTGCAATACTTCAGAACAATAACTCATCACTAGCCATGTTTAATAATTACTCTTCAAGCCAAATCTCTTAAACAAGTTTCAAGTTCATTAGTTATTATTTTATTTTATAAAAAAATACTATTTTTTTTCAAGACCCCTAATATTTTCTATAGTACCACATATTACTACCGGTTCAGATTATATGCTTACATACTAATTACATTAATAGTTTTAGGGCTGAGGAAAGTTATATTTAGAGGAAGTGTACCCACATTTGCTGTATAATACACACTATAATAATCTATACCTCAGTTTTAGCTTATTTGGTGCTGACTGACAGTTCACAGCTGACTTCTGACAGTCAACATTTAGGTATATACCTAAATTTTGACTGTCAGAAGTGACAACTGCTAAAGACATGTTTTTTGCAGATCATATGGTTCGGCATAGGGATACATAATTTAGTCTGGTAGCTTTATAAAGCCGTCAGAAGTCAGCTGTGAGCTGTCAGTCAGCACCACATAAGCTAAAACTGAGGTATAGCAGGTTCAACAAAAAAAGAATGTGTGTGAAGAAGTAATAGAAAGAGGAGAGAGTAGGTGACCATACATCAAGTTGCTTTCTTTACTTGACTGTTACCTTATAACACATAAAAGCAATATTTTTTTAAGAAATAGGTAGGCCTACAAACAATATACAATGCTCAACAAAATTCTTCCGAAGGATACCATATGTTTTGAGTTTAAATTGTTTGTGTATTATCTTTAAAGTATTTAATAACATACTTTGCCTAACCTATGCCTCTGCTAAGTTTGTTTATAGTTAAATTTCTAAGCTACTTGTTACATATATATTTATATAGAAACTAATCATATTTTGACTATTAAAAGGAAAATAGGCCAACCATTTTCAAAAATCAATAAGACAATTGCTTTGTATGCTAACTAAGAAAGTTTTTTTTTATATACCATAACCCAAATTAGTTTTTTTGAGGTGGGTAAAACTATAATCCTGACATTCTGTCCTACTCAAAAATTATTAAATTCTTTGTGTAATAATTAATTCTTAACAAGAGCTATACAATTATGCAGTAGGAAGAATACTATGTGACCAGCTTCTTTGGCTACATGGTTTAAAGTGCTACTCTTGCAGTAGACTAGACTGCCGATGACGGAGATCAAGGTTCAAATCTTGTTTTCCACTCTCCAACCACACAAATGTGGGTACTTTTCTCTAAATAAAACCTTTCTAATCCCTAAAACCACTAGCATAATTAGTACATAAGCGTATAACCTGAACAGGTTGGTAGTAAACAAAAAGAAAAGAGGCTAAATCTTTTAACATCATAAGTAACCACTTTTAATATCTGTTATCTGATTTTCTTATCTTTTCACAAAGAATGACTATAACTTAACGGCTTATACCACCTTCAAAAACACTTTACAAGAAATTGATAAATTGTTGAAAACTTTATTTCAACAGTTTTTTTACAACTGATTGTGATTAATATGTAGTCATAGTACGTTAATAAGCAAATTTTTTATGATTAAACAAAGTTTTATTACACTTTGTAGGTAGGCTACTTGGATAGTTCCTTTTAAACATAAGCTGTTCTGTAATAACATGCTAGAAATGGAAGTATGTATCTGACAGTTACAAAAGTTACTAAAACTACTATGATATTTGAATATGTCAACTCATACTTTTGATAGATAGTGTCAACATTAAATATTATTAATAATAATAATAATAATAATAATAATATTGTAAAATGTGATCAATATAGTCTGCAAATAAAGTTTTAAAAAATCTAAATCTATTGTGTTTGTACATTATGATGTACTGTATGTTGTCACAAGACTTTAGAGAAATTGTTTATTGATAAAATATTATGATTTTAGTAGACAATTTCTTATATATTTTTTTTAACTCTTAACTTTAAAATTGGAACATATTATTATTATCTTAAAACTTAAGCAATAGACAATTTAAAAATTTACTTTTGTTTAGTGAGATTGGCAGGCATGTTAGTTATTCAAACAATACTTAAAAATTCGAAATACATTTTACAAGATAATTATCAACGCTTGTTTGCATATTTTGTCCTTCGGTAAGTTTATTCCCTGCCAGTAACTTTTGATAAAATATCACTTTACAATTGCTATACTCTTATGAAATGAGATTTGAACATGAAATGTTCACTACATTATCATTAAGTTTAAAGATCCACTGAAATATTTGTTTATTTTAATATTAAAATTATTTATTTATTGTAAAATCTTTTTGACTTAATAAATCAATTACTAACTTGCCATCAGCATCTTTGGCTGCTTGGTCTAAAGCGGTGTCTTAAGATATTTCTTAAATGGACAAGTCATGATGTAGGCCTATAAGTTAATTAGTGACATCACAGAATTTGGAAATAGACCACTAAACCCACCACTTTGTTCCTTGGAAGACTCTATGACTCAGACAACCATTTACATTGCAAAAACTTAATAATTATAAGTATTTTAATGCTCAATAATCATGGTAATTTATCATTTATGACTCAATAATCGCATATTATGCTTATTTTTTATTTAATGTCTTGAAATGGCTTGTTTTAATTAAATGTTGTGGGGGTACTAGTAATAGTGATTTGGATTTGGGGCAGTGGAGGGAATCCATACTCCCAAAACCATCTCTCGTCTCACCCTTGGCTACGTGCCTGTTTTCAGGACAAATTGAAAAACTGCATAAACATCAAACATAAATATGACAATGGTTTTAGCACGCCAATACTGTAACCATTGACCCATTAAGTTAATTCTTGGCTCATGGTCATCCCATATAATGCTTTGCTAAATCGGGGATTAGAGAATCAGTGTTCTACGTCAAAGGTTATGTGTTCAAGTCCCATGACAAGTCTCTTTCCAACTCACTGAATATAGTAAAAAATACAGGAAATTGAATTTTACTCACCCGCTTCGGTGGTGCATGGTCTAACGCGCTCCTTGTGTATTAGACTAGACTACCGATGACGGGGAGATTAAGGTTAGAATTTCAGTCAGGTGTACTGAGAGTAGTTTTCCTAAATGATTTTCCAATATCCTTCCACACAAATGCGGGTACACTTAAATATAACCTTCCTAATCCCAAAAACCATATGAGTATAACCCGAACAGATAATAAGACGTGATGCGCTGCTAATTTTTTAAAAAAATTATTCACTAATGAAAGAAAATTATCAGTTATATTAAGTTCTTGCAGTTACACCACACTTATTGTAGATTTTTTACCAATATATATTAATAAAATAATATGTACCTGAGAATTTCTGTCATCAGACCTTGAGCTTGGTCAAGCTCGTTGACACGTGCTTCAGACGCTGACTCTGATTTCTAAAAGGCTGGGTTGAGTCCTTGTGAGTTCATAATTGATTCTTCACAGGATGTGAAAGCACACAGATATGAGTTTACTTTAAGTTAGGTAGTAGGCATTAATGACACCCATTTTTATCACGATAAGAAAAGTTAAAAAAGCCCACCTTGAATTGAAGTGTGTTAAGTTTCTCTTGTTATATATATTTTTAAGCAAAGTCAGATTGCCATATAAACAGAACATATACATTTGTGTTGGATGGTAAACATTAACAAAATATCACCATGATCATCTTAGAGCTGTCAAAATTGACTTCAATTGTTTAAAGAAACACCTGCATAACATTTGGCTTGACATGAACAGATAGATGGACATAAATTTATTAATTTTTTTAACTATCTAATAAGGTTTTTGTTTTGGCATATTTCAACTTTAGACCATTCTGTTTTGTAAACTTTTATTTTTAATCTTGTAAAAGTGATCCAAATTAAATACAAATCAAAACAACAGTTGTATTAGAAATGTATTTATGGTTGATCAAATCCATAATTTTGTCAGCCTTGTATAAGATATTTTACCAACACTATTTACAGGGAGTAGTCTTCAAGGTCCTCCCCATTTTTAGGAGATCTGCCAATACCACAAGTTAGTTTTTCCAATTTTATAAATAAATAAATTCATAAGAATGGAAAGCTAGCATTTTAAGGGTTGCCAAGCATAAGAAAAACACAAGGAATTGTTTGTGTTTGGAAAAAAATAAAATAAAGAAAAATGCCATAAATTATGTAAAACAAAACTAATAAAAATACTGAAGTATTGATGAATTTGGAATATTTAAGTGTAAACTTTAAATAGGCTCTAGTGATCTTATGTATGAAAGAAAGAGTGAGCTGAAAACTACGTTCTGAATGGAACGACTATCTTTTCCACGCCAACCCACCCTCCTGAAACTTAGGGATACATAACTGCATATTTTCCACCTCGATGCTCTAATCAGACTGTTTGAAATACAAACTACATGACTTCACACTATTTAATTTTATGGAAAAATAAAGCTTCATTCCTCTATACTTCACTATAAGCTGCCTAGAATGAGGAAAATTTATTACTGACAATATGGAGTGAAAAAAGTATCAATAGTTTTGTAATATAGTAAAAAAAATAGAGGCACCTATGATTATATTTTGTAACAAGATGATGCCCAGGCAGTGGGCACTGTGTTTTCAGAAACCCGTGGATCGTCGTGTGTGATATTAAAATGGAATAACTCTGCGGGTTATAGCAATTTTCAAAACAAAAAAAATATTACTAAGAGCTGCCCGACAATCTTAAACAACGATAAATTAAGAAGAGAAGTATTGTAGACATTGCATTAAGTGTTGGGGTGGCTCTCACTAGTAATAGTTGTATTTGTTTAGAATAAAACTCGTCAATTTTTATGGGAACATTCTACCTTTTTATCCTCCCATGTCCATGAATATATTTTGATAGCAATAAATACCATAACCAAATAAATAAAATAGGAATCAAATTGAAAACTTGATTACGTAATAATCTAAGGCCTTTCTTCAGCAAATGAATATTTTTTAACATTTCATTTAATTAAAAACTGGTCTGTGATGAATGTTAAAAACTTGCAACACACATCATAATAAATATTTTTATCATATTCTGAAAATTGAAAAATGACACCTGGACACGGGAATCGAACCCGTGTCCAGGTGTCATTTTTCAATTTTCAGAATATGATATCTAGATGGAGTAATTCCCACTAATAAGCATAAATAATAGCTTTGGCTATAAATTCTTTATAAATATTTTTGTTTGAATGATGTTGAAACATTTCATCCCAATCTTAAAAATAAGAAAATTGAGCCATGACTACTTTAATTGGAACCATTCTACCCGCATCAATGTGCATGCAGACTAGATGTCAGGCTCATCTACTGGTTTGTCAATGAGGGTCTTGAATTCTGTCCATAAGTACATTTTTTAAATGGCTTTCCACTCATGCTCCACAAATGTGGGTATATTTCCTCTAAGGTCAACCATTTTTATCCTTACCCCATTACCTTGCTTAGAATGTCCATAGCCCAGACAGGTACTAATATGAGGCGTAGAAAAAACCTTTTTTGCATTTTGCAGCCTTTTGTGCAAACAATAATTTATGGTCATATTTTCTTTTTAAAATAATCAATAATCCCACAAATTATTAAAAATGGTATGCTGGCGTAGAAATGGCTACTTCAAGGGGCCAAGCATTGGGAATGCTTACATTTAAACAATGCAGCATGGTTGTCTTCCTGGCCAGCTGACTGGTGCAGCATCACCATTCACTCAGGGCTCCAAATATAACCCACACGCACACATGTAAATTACAATCTATTTCTGTACTGTGTGTGTTTGTGGGAGAGAAAGAGAGAAAAACACTTGTCTCCACTTAAACAAAAATGAAGATTATAGATGTTTCCCCTATGCTTTGTGACAGCCACTGTTATTGCATCGGAAGGTCAGTGCACATTTTCACACACATGACTATATAGGGAATTACTCATGCATACACACTTAAGCCCAATTTTATTTGAACATATTGCAATTTTTTTCACACATGAACTTTTTATGTAGGTACCTACATTTTACTTAAATAATATGTTGATTTATATTCATGGAAAAGGCTTTTTTTATTGTTTTTTTTAGTAAACAGTGATGAGAAATGAATTGAAGGCAAACAGATTATGAAAAGAGTAAAGTAATGATCCATACTGTTGCTACTAGACAAAACGAAACATAGCTCATAGTTCATCTGCTTGGATCCAAATAATTAGCTAGATGCAATTTTTTTTTTTCCCACAGTAGAAACTTGACTTTGTAAAATAACATTACTCATTTAACTATGGTTGGCAACTCTTCCATGGCTGACAATTCTAAAGTGTTAAACCTTATGGGTTAACCTTCCACCAATAAGAGACAAATCTTTAGACCTGTAAACCTGATGAATGATTTTATATAGGGCTTTTGTCAAGAAAGGTAGGTTTTCCACGCCTTGCTTTTCACCCATCTTTTCTTCAAAATATGACTTGTGTCCTTTTCTTTGATATTCATCCTTTTCATAATCTGTTTTTAGATTATTTTTTTAAATGTCTTTAATGGTACCTTTAACACATAAGTTGATCCAAGAGGTAAGGATGAGGAAAATATCATAGAAAAAAGTACCCCCATTAAAGAAACAAAAGGATGGAAAAAATAAAGGGAAAACCACTCCTGGTACACGCAAGGTATTCGAACCTTAGCTTGGAAGTGTAATGCGAGTTTAGCGCCTAAGAACTCTCGCCCACCGCTCTGAGTGCTAAATATTTCAAGTCACTGCTAACCAGCATGGGCACAAATGCATAGCAAATGTAATGGAATTGATGGGCACATGGACGAAGACATCAATTTTGTATAGTCTGGTTTTTCAATTATAGGGAAATTGGGGTTTGAATATCAACCTGGTGTACCAAGGAGATTTTTCCTAGACTGTTTCCCACCTCCCCTTCATGTATACGTGGTTATACTTCATCTAAAATTCTACCTTCTTCCCTTCTATATTAGTGTATATATGTTGATAGCCCAAAAATGTTGTAAAGTGCGGCAGTGCATGCAAAATATATAAACAAAATTAGGGGAATATTGTCAATAGGGTTGATATGATCCAAGAGCACACCAGCCTGTCATTATTAACTAATTTCCTCCACAAGATGCAAATTCAGAAGTATGTCTGGTTGACAACAATTTTCAATGAATTTTTGTTTTATTGATGTTCTCTATAATGAATTAAAGCATTTTTTTCTTCTGAATGGCTTTATGATAATCCAATCCCTTTAATAAGGACAGTTGTATAATCCACACTTTTAGCAACTTTATATTGAAAATTGCACAACTTTTTATTTATAGCTTCACATATAAAAAAAGACTGATGAAATAAGTTTGTTTTCTCTAAAACACCTCGAAAAGTCAGATAATTTCAAAACCTTCAAAATCATTATATTTCCCCCCTTTTATTTGTTTCCATCTCTATTTCCTGTACCTTATTTTTTAATAAAACTGTTTAAGGGTATCGCCCTGGTCAATTTTTTGGCTAAATGTGTTTTGGGGAAATATGTCCTGATTATTGTTTGGGTCACAGTCCCAGTCGCGTTAATGAACGGCTGCATTAATGGACATGGCGAGGATGCTGTGGTGGAAAAAGGGGAGGTGGAGTCTACCAAGGAAGATAAGGAGAAGGAACAGGAAGTAGTCTTCATCCAGGACATGGGCTTCACTGTCAAGATACATAGTCCTGGCACAGAACCCTTTGATATTCAGGTGAGTTCACACACTTGATCGTTAGGTTGGCACAACTCGAAACAAAGTTTTCAAATCTTTTATTGTCGATAAAATATTGAGGCTATAATTATGTATATATGTTTCCTATATAACTTTTGAACTAATTGCTTTTTTATAAAACCTGACAGACACAAAATGTACCATTTTTTGTAAATTGTTTGATAGTTCTTTATGATACTCAAGATTACAAAATTGGAAAATTATATTAATGTTTATTGCTGAGTAGAATTTGATCATAAATCAATAAACTAAACTTTTCAATGATGCTTCCTTTACCTATGTATGAATGAGTGTTGAAATATTTTAAATAAAAAGGTCCAGGCACAATTAATGTTGGTTCACTTCCTCTTAACTTCACTTTCTATTTTAACTCCATTTGATTAAGAGTGCCTCACACGGTGCTGGTTTTATTCGCTTTTAACAAGCTTTTTTTTTTCACCTTTGTTTTCGCTTGTAAACTCTGTAAACCAGCAGCTTCTTTTATTCACTAGCAATTGATTTTGTCAGGGTGACCTAGCAGTCTATGCTTAAGTTATCAGACTTCTGTGCTGTGGGTCCAGGGTTCAATCCTTGGTCCCGGCACAGAGTTATTTGATTGCCACCTGCCTCGGTGGCGTAGTTGGCTAACGCGCCAGCCGTGTTGAGCCAGACCACCGAGGATGGGGAGATCGAGGTTTGAATCTCGGTCGGGTGAACTGGGGGTGGTTTTTCGTAAATGGCTTTCCACTCTCCGCGCAAATGTGGGTTCACTTCCTCTAAATTCAACCTTTCCCATTCCTAATTCATTAGTGTAATTAGTACTTAAGCATAGAACCCGAACGGGTGGTAAAACGCGGTGCTAAAATTAATTAAATTAATTAATATTTGATTGCCAAACCCTTCCTTCACCTTTGACAAGACACGTATTAATCAAAACTTCTGAATGTGTGAAATGCCAAGCCTCCACCTTGGTTCAAATTTCACGTTAAACTGTAGGTCCTCCATTTAATCTAAAAATCACTCTACCATTACCCTTCTTTCTATCCACTACTGTATCCAATTTCATTTTTTCTTTCACTTCATCACAGAATCATGTATTTGAGCTTGAAGAGCTTGTACGCAAAGTAAAACGGCAGCAGAAATTACATCTTCCTGCGACGCCATGATATTAAAGACTGTATTTACCCCAAAATGCTGGCAAACTCCTGGTTTTTACCAGCACCGTGTGAGGGATCTTTTCGCTGGTGAATTGTTTACCTGAAAATTCTCTTTGATGTAGCGAATAGAAAAGCTAGCGAGCAGCGAATAAACCAGCACTGTGTGAGGTACTCTTTAAACACTATCACCAGAGCCCTGCTTTTATGGTGAATAAAAAAGCCCAATTTCGTTTTTAAGTTTCCCAAAAGCGGTGAATTACAAAAATCCTATTTTTGCGACGAAATTATCGAATTAAAACAAAAGCGTTAAAAAAGTTGTTTTTACCAAACTTTCGTGATTAAGGTGACTTTGTTGGGTTAAAACTAGACTTCCAGGACAATATTTGAAAGAGGTAAACTAAACATATTGAAGTGAAAACCAAAAATTACATTTTGTTTGGACAAAACGGTAAAAAACACTAGTCTGTAAAAAAATGTGCTGTCAACTTATTAAAAAAGTAAGATTTAGATGCAGCTGGTCCAGGAAAAGTATGTACAAGTCACAAAGACAAAATATTACACAAAAATCATCTTCTTACTTCACAAAAATTATGACTATATTTTTAAATCTCAATTTAGGCTAGAAAAATACAAAATAACTACTCAACATCACTAAACTGCAACATGCAGCTGGTAACAGTGTTATCCACTTTCACTGTGGTTCTGCGGTCTGTTACTACTAAACTGTACCTAAAAAAATATCGTTTTGAATCTGCATTTGAAATCGGCAGCCACAACGCTTGCAAACACTTTGTTGCGAAGTCACTGAACATACTGTCTGTCTTCAGCCCTAGCAGCACATTCTCAATTTTTAAACTTTCGATGCCATCACTCTGTTCCATCAAAACTTTCAATTTTTTACACATTTCAATGTAGAAAAAAGACAAATCTCCATCGTAGTTGACAAAAAAGGGCAGTACTTTAAAATTAATCTTGACCTGCTCTATGTTAGGCGTACTCCTACTTAGAATATTGGAGGGATTAAAAAGATAGCTGAGGGCCTTCAAAACCCTCACTTCCCCAAACAACTTGTTGGCACCGGTCGAGTCGACATATTTTGACAACTTCATGTGCGACTTCGATCCACACATCTTCAAAATAATCACTAGATCTTCCTTCTTCTTGAACGGGAGCGCACCCAACAATAAGTTCACTTTTCCTCCAAAGTGGCCTTTGCTGACCAAGTCACATTTTGTAAGCACAGCTTCCAGCCTTGCAAATAGCAGGTGAGCCTTTGGAGCTGACTTACTCTGTAGTTCAACAATGGGGTTTGTGATCACCGCACAGTTCTCATATACAAATACTGCCTGTACTTCAACGGAGTTTAAGAAGTTGGGTGTTAACAGTTCAAGAAGGCTTTGTCCTTGTGGAGACAGACTGTCCTTCTTCTCTTCCAGGAAGCATGAACGAAAAAAAGGGACCTCCGAAAATTAAAAATGCAATTTTCAAACTTAAAATATTTATTTTTCAATATCCCAAAATATTAGCGCGAATGCCGAAAATCGGGACTAAATCGCGACTATCGCTCTAAAACGCCGATTTCGCGAATTATTGCGACAATTCTGAGCATATATTTGCAATCAGGGTAACCTGAAATGTGAACATCTGAAAGAAAAAATGCCATATCTAACATTGCGAATTATCGCGATCTCCACAAACGCAGGGCTCTGACTATCACTCATTGTGTTAAATCTAGGGATGCTTCATATTCTGGAATATCAGAGGAGTGAAATAAATCTAGAAGGGGGGCCAGTTTATTCTAGCTAAGGGAGCTTCATATTCTAGAATATCAGAGGAGAATGAACTATATCTAGAGGGGGCCAGCTTATTCCAGTCAAGGAAGCTTCTAGAATATCAGAGGTGAATGAAATAAATCTAAAGAGGGGGCAAGTTTATTCTAGAGTAGGGAGGATTTTATTCCTTTTGGGGGAGGGGGGAAGAGACAAATTATGTCCAAGGGGAAACTCCTCCCGCCCTCTTGTTTCTCTTCTACTGCTCACCTTAGGTTTGAACACTTTTATAAGCTTTGTTTTAACTTTTATAAAACAAGAGCAGTGTACAAAAATGATTACGTTAATGAACACTGAAATATTACACACATGATGAAATACTTAAATTTAATTGAATTTGATTTACTGCCTGACTCTCTTTGTGTTTCTAATTTAATCTATATACAAAACTTGAAACTTGAAATCGCAAAACTTCAAACTTCAAATGAAGGACAAGACTAGACCAAACCAAGGATATAATAGTGACGAATGCCAGTAAGCTCCTTCGTGGGAAACCACAGTAGTAGGGCTGCCTCTTGTTTAATATGGATAGGCAATTTAGTTTGTATTTTCTTTCACCTTCTACAATTAAAAAAAAAAATTGTTAATCTGATCCTTGGGCCTGGGTCTCTGGAAGTACTGGGCCCTATACCAGCAATCCCCTTTCTCACAGCGGGCCTGTGGGGTGGTATTAGTTAGTAATAGTAAATCTGTATAGTTTAATCTAGATTTTTTTTTTTTAATATTTAATTTTACAGAACTAAATATTAGGCTTTTCACTTTCTCAAATGGGTTGAAGAAATTATGGTAGTCATGGAAATTCTCAGCCTCAAGATTATGATGGATCTTAACATTCTATGTGCTCCCGAACTAAAACAAAAAGTGTATCTTATAGTTCTATTTGTTTCCAATTGTCTTGTAAAACTTTTGAGGTGCAATAGGATAAAAATATACAAGCTGTTTTACAAAGTAAAATTAATAAAACTAATTAATAAGTTACATATGCGAACTTTAGATTAGTTAAACCAATACAAGCTTGAGTTGTGAAGAGGTGACCTGGCGGTCTAGAGGTAAAGTGTCAAGACTTCTATGCTGGGGGTCCGGGGTCTAATCCTCGGGCCCGGCACAGATTTATCTGATTGTCAAACCCTTCCTTCACCTCTGACAAGACGTGTATTAATCACAACTTGTTAATTGGGAGAATGCCAGGTCCCCGCCGGGGTTCGTATCCCATGCTAAACTGTAGGTCGTAGGTCCTCCATTTCATCTCACAATTACCCTACACATTAGCATAAGTGTGTACAACCCGAACGGGTAGTAAGACACGGTGCTAATGATAATGATAACGATAGTGATAGGGATAGTAATAGGGATAGTGATAATGATAGTGATAATAATGATAATGATAATGATAATAATTAATAATAATAATAATCCAAAAGCCCTCAGAGAGCCCCTTCTATATCTCCTTTATCTAAACCTCATACTTTCCTCCATTTAATACCAGTTGACTCACTTCCTGACCTTGAAATTCCAATAGCAAGCTGTACAAAACCCTTTTTGTTGGGTTCTACCTCCCCCTACACTCCCATCCCCTCTACTACAATCTTCATTTTACAAACCACATCCAAACAAGCAGGGATAAGAGTAAATAATGAGTCATTAATCACTAGACACAATACAAGGCAAAGAAATAACCTTTTTTCAAAAAGCCTAGCTTTTTGAAAAAGGTTATTTTGAGCCTATAAATATTTCGAGCCTGAGCTCTAGTATTTATTTAAATTTTGTCTTGAAGCTGGAGATATGAGTACTCACAAAGCTCTAGTTTCCCACTTTCTCTCCAGACAAATGAAAATTTACACTAAATTTTACCTTTCTAATCCTCACCTCTTTGTTTTAAAATGTGGGTATACTAGACAGCTGTGCAAGTAAATATTTTATCTGGTGTTTAAACACACAAAGTCTACCCTGAGTTTGACTGGTACATCTTATATTTTAAAGGTGTCAAGCATGGAACTAGTCCAGGAGATCCACCAGCTCCTGATGGACAGAGAAGACACATGCCATCGTACTTGCTTCTCCTTGCAACTTGATGGCAACACACTCGACAACTTTGCAGAGCTCAAGAACATCGAAGGCCTCAAGGAACACTCCATCATTAAGGTAGGTAGAATTCACCATAACACACACATGTGTGACATCATGCAATGTCGAAAGGACATTTTCATTTCATAAAACATTCATTAGTGACAGACGTAGGAGAAGAAAATCTCAGGATGACTTTCTTTATATGCTGTAACAACAATGAATAAGGTAAGATTTTCCACAAAACAAATTGTTTATCTGATTTTTGTTCATTTGTTTTTGCATATTATGGTACATATTTTTTTACATTTTCCTTGCATATTTGCATGCATATTTTACTATTTCACTGTGCATAAAAATCCGGGCTCTAGTAATCAGTATTTTAAAGCTGTTTGGATTCTCAAGATTTATCCAAAGAGATTAAATTTAATTGATCGAATTCATTTTGTATAAATTGTATAAACTGTGTGTTTAAACTCAGGTAAATCCATGTCAAATCATTCAATGTAAAAATAGTTCTAGGATTTAATATCATGGATATTATTCTTTATTGGTATGTTTGTAACTCATCGCAAAATGAACATAAATTATTTTTTTATTTTTCGGACCACCCGTTTTTGAATTTTTGATTGTTTTTTAAGTGTCAAAAAGCTCAAAAATCATTGGCTTATGATAACTTTAAAAATCTTTTTCTTGGGATCTATGAGAGCTACAGACCTGTGCGAGACATCGTTTTAAAGCTTACTAGAAGAGCTTTCATTTCATATGCAACATGATATATTTTGAAGAAAAAAAAATTAAACATCTTTTCAAAATTTCACTTTGACAATTTAAAAAAAACTAGATTTTTTAAAAATCTGAAAAAAAAATCACATTTGCTTGTACATTGTTTCTGAACATGCATTTCAAATTTCAAGGTGGTATCTTTTTGGCAACATGAAAAACTTATGTTCGTTGTAGGATTTGTACAGCCTTAATCCAGTCTTTTAGGTCTATTTTGTTTTTATTTAAACTCAAATACATACCTACATGTAAACATACTTACATGTAAAGAGCCTTCCGTTTCTTGGCTAATATATTATATACATTTTCCATCTGCTTTTTAGTTAGTGTGTAGATTCTTCCTCTTACAGTTGTTGAGTCCACATTGCAAAGTATGAAGTTTACTGGTACAGTAAGTACATCTGGTCTACTAGGGTATGAGAATGAAGTTGTGGGTCTAGATGGTTGCAGAAAAGAGATTGTTACTTCATGTTCAACTTCATCAGTTGATAATACACATCCTGTCCACCAAGAGTTATCGTAAGCACATGCCACAAAACCGATTATTTGTTCAAGTGGAACATCATATACTTCTGCGCAGACTCTTACACAAAGTAAATAGTTTTTTTCAGAAGCTGAAAACACTTTAGTTTCTACTTTTTCTCCAGATACAGGGAGAAAAGCATGACATTTTAGACTTCCTGTTACAGCTACAGCTTCATCATATCGCTGTTCTAATATTTTCTCTTCCTCTAGGTACTCATCATTAGTTACACAGAAAAAAGTTATCGCAGTGATATTCTTCCTTCCCCACTCAAACAGCTGTTTAGGCATCATGATTTGGTTTGACAGGGGGTTTTGAAGACTAGCTTTTGCTGCAACGTTTTAACGGTGCCACCAACACTATCACATACTCCTTTGCCATGCGCAGTGGCATAAAAATGCCATTCTGCAAGGATGTAATGAAAATCAGTATTGTGGTTGCACAGATTTGAAAAGTTTTTTCTATTTTTGTATTGGTCAGCAGACCTGTCAGAAAAATAGAAAATTTTGGTCAAATTTGGAAGTATCTCGTCTTTCAAAAAATGGAGAAATTTCTTTGGAAATGCATGCACTAAAATTGTATCATGTTTTAAACATTCTGAAATTGAAACAAAACTCTTGTGCCTTCATCATTTTCCTTGTAGTAAACAACAAATGGATGAACAGTGGCCATCTAGTTATTCCAATGAAAAGATTGTGCCTCGTCTTGCAAAACAAAATAAGTTTTCTGTAAAGTCACATGTCACTACAGCTTCATATGAACTCATTGTACTTTAATTATCTGGAAAAAATGCCGATTGCTGCTTGGCAATAAAATTGTGTCTTTTCAAACTTTTTAACTGAAAACTCAACGAAATCCTGTGTAGATTTACAAAAAGTTTCAAAAGTACACCGATCAATTGAAACCCACTGCTTGTAGATTATATTTTCTATAATTTCTTCTTCAGGAGTATTCAGTAAAGTTTCCTTGAAATCACTGATGCTGGGACATAAATCACACTCATCTAAGTAACAGCTCTGTCCTGGAGGGTTACACATAATTTACACCAAACTGTCTTGGTATGTTTTTAAAGGTTTTTCATCTCCTTGCAGAATCACATTAGCTCCAGCAATCATTAGTTTCACATTCGGGTGTGTTGTACATACACATACAGTATGAGTTCCACTACGTCCTGCTATCACACAATTCTTAAAGTACTACCCTAAGAAAGTATCAAAATGTAAGTATGAACTACACACTAGTTAAAGGTTGTAACACCTACAAAAAAATTGAAGTTTTACATATTGCCATAAAGATACCATCTTGAAATTTGAATGACATGCTCAGAAACAATGTAAAAGCAAATTTGATTTTTTTTCAGATTTTTAAAAAATCTAGTTTTTTTTCATTTTCAAATTGAAATTTTGAAAATATGCTTAATTTTTTTTCCAAAGTATACCATGCTACACATCAAATGAAAGCTCCTCTAGTAAGTTTTAAAACGACGCCTTGCACAGGTATTTAGTTCTCATAGATCCCAAGAAAATGGCTTTTAAAGTTATCATGGGCCAATGATTTTTTAGCTTTTTGACACTTAAAAACACTCAAAAACGGGTAATCCGAAAAAAAATTAGGTTCATTTTGTGGTGAGTTACAAACATACCAAAAAAGAACAATATCCATGCTATCAAGGTTTTGTGCATTGGTTGATTTGACATGGACTGACTCATTCATGGCTGACGAGCCTACACAGATAGCTGAGCTACGCACGCACCGGGGATTAGGTTAAGTGTTCTTTTACTATTTCATGTCAAGAGAAAGTATTGTAGCCTAATCAGTAAAATTTTTGACCTCGAGTTTATGATAAAATCTTTGTTTTATGTGTGTTCGAACCCAAAAAAGTTGATTTTACAATTATATCTGTTCCAATTTCTGTCTGTTCCTGGCCACAAATTTGAAACTGTTTGATAGATTTTGTATAAACTCGATATCTTCATATAGTAGGACAATACTTTAGGCCTTTTCATTAATTTTGACCCCAGCCCTCAAATTAAGGGTTGTTTACTTATGAGTGATTTTTTTAAAGTCCAAATTTAAAAAAAAATATTATTTTTTATTTAAAATGGATATCTAGAGAGTTTTACCTCCAGAATAGCAGGTATACCTAATTTTTTGCTAAAAATTTGCTAAAGGGTAGTTTACTAATGAGTAATTTTTTTAAATTTTAAATATTTTAAAACTGGCTCTAACAATTTTGTTTAAAATGTATACCTGGGGAGTGACAAATAAAACTGTATACTGGTTTTTTGAGGGGGGGGGGTGGTTTAAGGGTAGCTTACTGATGACTGGTTATTTATAAAATTCGGTTCAAAATGGGTATCTGTAAAGTTTTTCATATTATATATATTTCGGTTATTTGGAATAGAGAACTAGGCAAAATCGTGGTTTAAATTAGTGGGACCCGCTGCAGTGGCTGCATGGTCTAAGACGTCACACTCACAATAGACTAAACTGCCGATGACAGGGAGATTGGGGTTTGAATCCTGGTCAGGTGAACTGAGGGTGGTTTCTCCTAAATGGTTTTCCACTCTCCCTCCATGTAAATACGGGTATACTTCCTCTAATTCAACCTTCCTCATCCCTAAATCATTAGCATAAAATTATTAGTATATATGCATATAACCTAACCAGGTAGTAAGACGAGTTGCAAAAAAAAAAGGTATAGTCTTACATTAGTGATACTGGAGAAGAGATTGCTTAAGTATTGAATCAAAACCACACAATCAACCTTGCAGTCCAACTAAGACCACCAGTCCACTTTCTTGACCTGCAGGGCTATTATGACCACAACACAAAACGAATTTGCAACCTTTAGCAGAGAGATGTTAGACTTTGCCTCAAAAGTTATTATGGCAGACCACTTTGCGAGCGCAAATATTTTCCTAGTATAGTGATGCTAATTTGCGCAGACATTTTACTCGTCCTTTGGTTTCGTTACGAGATTATGTTTGCTAGGTTTAAACTTTCCATCTCATTGTCCCAATTTAATAAACTCAAAACTTTGTGTGTGTGTTTCACATAATCTAACATTAAATAGGCCTATATCATAGTGTAGTGGGGAGTATAGTATGCTTACACTGAGTGTTAAAAGAAAATTTTCTTTGAAATATAACACTATCAAAATGCATTATTAGTCACCATCAACATACAGATAATTGGGGTATTCCAATATTAAGATTAAATTGTTTGTAAATCTTATAGTAGGTGGAAGTTAGTTAATCCTCAACATATTTGGGGTGTTAGTAGTCTGTTTTGACCCACCTCAAGACATTAGTCTTTTTGGTCTAATTTTCCAGTGGTGGGGAGGTTGGGATTTGAATTCTAGCTGGGTGTGGTGAGTGGTTTTATTTTTCTAACGGTTTTCCCACTCTCCCTCTACACAAATACGAATAATTTTATTCTATACCTATACCATATTAGGGTAAAACACGTAGACAGACCAGTTGCCAAGACAATAAAAAGGTAGGCCTATTCTGTTTAAGATGCCAAATTAAAATACGCCGTAGCTTAATGTTTACATGTGGTTTGGTTTAGGGCTAGGTTTTTTAATCATAAAAGGTTTACTAAATTTATCTGAAACCGATAATTAGTAGTTAGACCTTGTTATCTTGAAGTGAATAGATTGCATTATAAAGAAAAATAATATCCTTATATTCTTAGTCACCTAACTAAAGTCTCAAGAATTCCCTTTAAATCAAAGTTGAATTTTATTATTTTTAACCATTCAAACCACCCTCTCGTTCACTTTATTGTTAACTTAGTAGGCCGACTGGGTATAAATGCTCATTGTTTTGACATTAAGTTGTCGAAAATATTCAGTGGGAACACTATTTTTTTGAGTTCTTGAACGTTCATCAACTTTAAATAACTAGTTTTATTTTCCAAGATCTTCACACAACGTATTACCCTTGTTGTAGTATCAACACAAATAAATGAAATATAAAGCATTGGGTCGTAAAGCATACATATTACAAAAAAAAATATTGTTTCTTTATTGGCCAACTTATCATACTAATTCATTTCCCCATGTGACATTGCTACTTGAATGCATATTTCACATTATGATTTTTTAACTAAAATATGTTGTGTGTATTGAATAATGTAGTCTTAGTATTTTTTCATTTCAAACCATAGGAGAACAAAATGGCGTAAGAGATTTACTAAATTAAGCTAGATTAAATCTTTATTGCAAATAATGTGACTTGTGATCAGCTGTTTGGGTCAGCCAAGAATACCAGCATTCTTGAAATAAATTAACCTAATTTCTAGCCTTTAACTTCTAGCCTTTAACTTCTTAGAAGGTAATATTCTTTGGAAAAGTGTTGCCAACTCTTGACGCAAACTGATTTTATTCTGTGCATTGACTCTAGAAGCAAAGTCTAAGCTAAAACTAGCGAACAATACAAAGTGTGGTGGTCATAATAACCCAAACACTATCTTTTCCTCGAAAGTGAAGCTAAATAACGGTAGCAACTAACTTTGTGTTAAATGGTCATAATAGCCCCGCTGGCTCTGACAGTGAAAACTAGTCCTTAAAAATGTGTTTTTGGGAATTTTAGTGTTTTATCTAAACACTTTTGACTACACTATCACTAAGGAAAATGTACTGGCTAGTCCTCCTGATCTAAACCATTACATTGTAAATAATTATAAATATTATGTTTTTCAAAAAAAAAATCATTTTGTAGTAGTTTGCTAATATCTGAATTTTATAAAATTTGAATTTTTTTGAAAATAGGTATTTAACAATTTTGTTCAAAATTGGTAGCAGGATACTATTTTACATGATCAACAATAATGTAAGTTTTTTTAATGAATTAGTTTAAGGGTATAGTTTACTTAAAAGAAATTATAGCAAATTTTAAATTTCTATAAATCGGCCTTGAAGTTTAGGTTCAAAATGGGTATCTGGGAATTGTTTGCCTTGATAAATAAGAATATGCTTTTATTTTTACAAATTAAAAATAATTTTAAGAAAGTTTACAAATAACTTTTTTATTTGAAATTTCAAAACAAGAATATTTAATCAAGCTTAAAATGTATATATAAAGAGTGTTTATTGTGATTAACAATATAATTTGTTTGTTTTTATGAGGAAAACTTACTCAAAGGTAGTTTACTGAAAACCTATTTTTGAAAATTTCTTTCAAAGCTATAATAGGGATGTAGGGACATTTCAGTGCTATAAGGAAGATAGCAAAGAATTTAAGGTTGTTTTGTCCCAGGGCCCACCCTGGAAACATTTCATTCATTGAACACATCCAAAATTCATTAGGAGTTTTCATAGTATTTGGAAGAAGCTGTGTAAATAATGTAATTGCTCTAATTTTATTAATAAAAGTTAAGTGTGCTAGCAACTATGTGTAATCAGTTTCCCTTATTTTATGAAAAATAAACTAGGTCAATAAATGTTGTTAATGGTATACTGGCAGTGAAACAACCCTTTTAGCATGAATGTTTTTTAAAATTCATTATTTGGTTACATTTTGTAGAATAGAAACAACATTTGAAAAACATGGTGAGTCAACAGAAACTTTTTTTGAAATTTATTGTAGGTATTTAACGAGCACTTTCTGGACTGACAGTTTATAAGCTGTATGCCAATATAATCAATCTTAAACCTAGGATAGACACAACATCCGGCCCCCGACCGTTAATTCATCACTGCGAAAGGGAAAATCCACTTTTCACCAATAATACATTTTTCGGTCATGCCAAGAATCAAACCCAGGACTGAAAATGGTGTCGGAGAACAAAAACATTAAATCATAAATATGATTTACTTTCTGCCCAAGCAATCCACAGCACAAGTTGAATATCTGAAAACTTACACTAATGGGGTAAGGCTGAGAATGATAGCATTTAGAGAAAATGTACCGGCATTCTGGGAATACCATTTAGGGAAAACCTCCTTCAGTTTACCTTACCAAGATTTGAACCTCAATATCTCTGTTACTTGGCAATCCAGTCTTTTGCAAGCATGATGCCTTAGACCATACGCTCAATTATGTGATTATTGATATTATTGAACCCCACATAAGTGTTTGCGTGGTCTAAGGCATTATTTGCGCAATAAACTAGATTGCCGATGACAGGGAGGTTGAGGTTCACATCCTAGCCATTTCCATTGGGGTGGTTTTCCATCTGTGTTTAATAATTTTGTTTATTTCCATCACCTAAACAGTGTTGTGTGTACATATATAATTTTGATGTTTTGGTTCAGGTGGTAGAGGAGCCCTACACCATGCGGGAGGCCCGTATCCATGTGAGACATGTGCGGGACCTTCTCAAGTCCCTGGATCCTGCTGACAGTTACAATGGAGTCGACTGCAGCTCACTAGCCTTCCTCAATGTTATCACTCAGGGAGACATCTTAGGTAGGGTTAAACTGACTTAGAAGTACTCCTTTCATGTAAATACAAATATATCATACATAATGCATTATATATAAATACAAACTAATTATTGTCCTTAAAAAGTAATATTTTTGTAACTAGGGATGTACAAAGCTTTGAAAACTTAGACCTCGCTTCAGATATTTGTCAGGCTAAAATTTGATTTTGAAAGTAAAACTACAGATTCAACAATTGCAAAGCTCTATCAATGAAAATATTTAAAGTTAAAATAAACATTCATGTTCAATTTTTCTCATTCTGTGCGATATTTACATAAATTAATGTTCACATGACAAAAATCTAAAATAATTCATTTAAATGTTATGATAGTAACTTAATTAATCATTTTTAGACAAAATATATTAATTATGTTTTCAGTTTGTCACTTTTTAAATTATACTTAATACCTAATGTTAAACAGTTATATGCAACAAATTATACTTTTTCCAACATTTAAAACATTTTTTAAATATTCAAACTTTGGCTTCAGGACTATGTTGTATTATTTAATTTGACTTTGCTTCAAATTGGAAAATTGGACTTTGCACACCACTACATGCAATACTAGGAGATTAGCTTTTAATGATTTTACAAGTCATTCAAGCCCATTCAATGTAATTACAAGGACCGCCATGACCCACAGCGGCAGCTGAGTATTCTAAGGGCTATTTAGACACTCATCACACTTTGTTGTGGGAGTCAGGGTTCAAATCCCCGCCATGTATACCAGGAGTGGCCTATTAAATGGGACTTTTACTTTGCACTTTTCATGTTATTTATTTATATTAATACATATATATTCCTCTTAAACTACCCTCCTGAGAGGTTAACATAGTCCAATTTTTTGCTCCCCAATTTTCTTTATCTTCTAGTGTGATATTATTTGTTATTTACGATGGTCAGAATTGTAGAGTAAGTGAGTGTTTTTGTGTGAAATCACTGACTATTCTCACACTAAGTCAAATGGGCCTGTATGTACAGAGAAGAAGAAGAGTCGTGTAGAGAGTGTTGACTGCACCCCGCCCGACTCCATCATGCCGGGCAGTAAGGAGCGCCCCCTCATGGCTCTGCAACCTCAGATAAAGGAGCACAAGGGCCCTCAGTGCATTAAGGTTCTGACCACATCAGGCTGGAACCCGCCCCCTGGTCACCGCAAGATGCACGGAGACCTCATGTACCTGTATGTGGTGACGCTTGAAGAGAAGCACTACCACATTACCGCCTGCTCTCGGGGGTTTTATCTCAACCAGTGAGTGTCGACACACTTTAACAGCAATATTTTATGATCTAGGAGGGCTATAAGCACACAGAGGCAGGGGTTACAACCTCAACTAGGAGCACAAGGGCTAATTTTTCTCCCTCATTTTTCCTGCCATTCCAGATGGATGCTTGTATGGTGTTTTAAGGCTTCTCATTCTCTTAAATGTTTTCTTAAGTTTGGTGGAGTAAGTCTCTAGGTTGTTCGTTAAATAATCATTAAAGCCGCAGATACACATGCTACTAACTCAGCCTAAGCATACAAGTAGCTGGCAACTAGCCTGCCAGAGACATGTGTATTGTGCTTCTCCTAGTAGCTTGTATGCTTTTTATCAGCTGGCCAATAAATCGTAAAGCATTGCCAATTAGTGTATACCGAATACAATATGTAAACAAATCGTAAGAAAACATGTGCTGCCCAGTAGCCAAATTTCACTCAGCCAGTAATGCTTGAAGTGGCAGCATTGTCAGCCAATGTTTTGTTCATGGTTTAATGTTTTTAGTTGTGACTTTCTTGGGTGCTAGACTGTCACAGTTTTATAACTCAAATTATTGGGTGTTGTACAGCCATTACCTTAATTAGGGCATTATTAAATTTTGAAGGCATAAATGCAGTGAGTGTTACACAACATTTTATTGTTTTCTAATTAAAGCTCTGACTGATGAAATGAGGACATTGAGGTTAGTGTTAATGTTTGACTTCTGAAATATACACTAATTTTTTTAGCAAGTATCCATACTAGTTTGAATTGAGCTGATGTATCTTATCTCATTATTTTTTTAAATAGGGTGTCATGAAAGCAATTTAAATAGTCTCAAAGCAACTATGGAGGAAGAGGAGTAACTTAGGGATTTGTTACATTGTTACAACTCTTATAATTTTCATTTGATTAAGTAGACTACATTAAACAAAATATAAGTTTTTTATTCATCCTTTAAACATTTTAAAATGTGGGACACATTTTAAAATTTGTAATTTAGTGTTCGATTTGCATGAAATTTAAGGACATTGAGGTTAGTGTTAATGTTTGACTTCTGAAATATACACTAATTTTTTTAGCAAGTATCCATACTAGTTTGAATTGAGCTGATGTATCTTATCTCATTATTTTTTTAAATAGGGTGTCATGAAAGCAATTTAAATAGTCTCAAAGCAACTATGGAGGAAGAGGAGTAACTTAGGGATTTGTTACATTGTTACAACTCTTATAATTTTCATTTGATTAAGTAGACTACATTAAACAAAATATAAGTTTTTTATTCATCCTTTAAACATTTTAAAATGTGGGACACATTTTAAAATTTGTAATTTAGTGTTCGATTTGCATGAAATTTTGTATAACCATGTTGTTTAGAGTGCTGATTTCGAATTTGCCATGAGTTATTTAATAAAAGGTCAGGGGAAGCCTCTTCACCCTCACGAGCTAAATTATGATATGTTTTGAATAGTTTATTCAAATACCAGTATTAACATTTTAGGGCAACTTCCATGAGGTTATGAAGCAGGATATTGGTAGACGGGTATCAAAATACTGTAGAAATATCGATTAATTCAATTTTTTATTGCTTTATTTTACATTTGAAAATGCTTTTAAATAAGCATGGCAAAATTACTAATTTTTTGATAAAGTAACGAGCGAGTTCTACTAGTTAAATATTGCTTCCAACTGTGTTATAATAAAGCAGCGTCTTCCAACCTGGGAGTCGCAGAGTGTTTTGGGTGGGGTCACAATATATAGGTTTTAGCTCGATATTTACTTTTTCAAAGATTTTAATGATTATATAAGATGTGAAATTCTAATATGTAAGTTGTTAAAGTGCTAAAAACTACCAAGTTACTGTTTAGTTTCCTTTTGGCTATTCCATTCTGATAGCTTCTTGCTGACTTAGTTTACTGTGGCAGCCTTGTAATGCTGACAGCATAACATAAAATCATCCCCCACCCCCAGGCTTGTTGATTTTTTTTTACCACATATTAGTCGCATATAGTTATTATAAGCAATTTATAATAATTAAAACAAGCATTAGTGGACATGTGGGTTTAATGTCACACTCTTTTGGTTTGGTTTGGTTTGGTGGTGAAGGTGAGGTAAGGATTTTAAATCTGGCAGGAGTTGTTTATCTTAATATCTCCATGCAAATAAGGGTACATTTCCTCTAAATTTTACCTGTCTCACTGATGTAGTTAAATGTAGATAGGTTGGGCTGGTAGTGAAAAAAAAACCCATTAAAAACTAGGATTTGAACGCTTTTAAGTTATCAAAGGGTCACGATGGTGACAGAGAGAAAAGTTGTGGTCGTAAACTACAAAATGTTGAAAACCTCTGTAATAAAGTAAGTTATATTTTTTAATATAAAAATACACGATTTGAACGATATCTGCAAATCTGAATAAATTTATTTAGCTCAATTGGATATTTAGCTCAGATTCATGTAAACTGAAATAAATAATAATTCAAGTTATTTCCTTATGCACTGAAAATGCCTTGTAGCTTCCTGCGCTTCACNCCAAAATATATTTCGTGCAACACTCCTGGGTGTGGTGATAGTATCAATAATTCAAGGCATTGCTCCACAAATACTAACATTACTTCTACATATTGGCAGAAAGAAAAATTATTATATGAATTTTTATTTTCATGTAATTTTTATATACATTCATAATTCATATGTGATGTATTTGTATTTGGGTGAGTAGTGGGCATGCCTACATCTTGCAGGTCTTCAGAGGAAGATTTCAACCCGAAGCCTGGGACCCCCAGCCACCTGTGTCATGCCCTGATCGACTTATTGAACCAGATCAGTCCACTGTTCAAGCGCAATTTCACCGTTCTGCAGAAGAAACGCACCCAGCGGCACCCGTTTGAGCGTGTGGCTACCCCTTATCAGGTGTATACTTGGTGCGCACCCATGCTGGATCACACTGTGGATGCCATCCGGGCTGAGGATAGTAAGTACTTGTTTTGCCTCAAAGGGAACAGAATAATAAATTAATGGAATACCATTGACTCTCAGCTAAGATTCCTATTTTTATATTGTTTGTAAAATGTTTGTTGCATGCAGTAATGGGAAATTAAGATTATTAAGGGTATGCTAAGTCCAATTTTTCAATATGAAGCGAACTCGAAACTGAATCAACGTTGGAATATTTTTTGTTATTTGTTGAATCCATTTTTTAAAAATATTTTTGTTATTTTATATCACTTTATGTACTAAAATTACTTAGAAAATGTTTTATTGCCCTATTATTTCTAATATATAGTTTAATTCTAATAAATAAACCTAAAATTCAGTTACTTTAGATTTTTTTCCATATGAATATTGTCTTGTACTGTACATAACAGTTCAAAATGACAATAATTGACCATAATTGGCGAAGATTCGTAATTTTTGAAGCTAAATTTTTCCAAGCGAAGTCAAAGTTAATATTTGTTTTGAAGTTAAGTCTAAGTTTAGTAGCTTTGCACATTCCCTAAGATTATGCAAACCTTAACATTTTTTTTTTAAACAAAATATCCATTATTGAAAATTACATCACATAATCTTAACACATATATTGAAAACATTTCTTGAAAAGTTGCTATGTTTAATAAACATATTCACCTTTTTTTGTGCACAATGTTTTAGTACCTGGAAGGGCTATTTACATATTCATACTAATGGAGTAGGGATGAATGAAGTAGAATAGATAAGAAATATATCCGCAACTGTGTGGTGAGGGAGTGGGAAGTCCTTTTGAGAAAAAATACCCTCACAACACTCGACCCAGATTAGAACCTTGATCTCCCCATCATCGGCAATCTAGTATATTGTGAGAATGACTCCCTAGACCATGAAATCCCTGAAGCAAGGTTTGTATTTCTTAATTGATAACAACATATTATAGTTGTAAATTATGATTTAATAAAACAAAACAAATTTGTTAAAAAGTGTATTTTGTAAGCTTATTCACCTTAATGTTTTCATTATTCAGCTTTCTCGTCCAAGCTTGGATATGAAGAGCACATCCCAGGACAGACGAGGGACTGGAACGAAGAGCTTCAGACTACACGAGAGCTGCCCAGGAAGAATTTGCCAGAGAGATTGCTGAGGGAGAGAGCTATCTTCAAGGTTACCTCTCCTATCATTGTTTTCTCATATTATAACATAATAGGGGGGTTTAGATTTTTCGCATATCAGAACATGTAACCTCAACATTTCAGCCCCACCACCACCCAATATTTATAGTAATGAATATAATATTAATAATTGACCCTTAAAAAATCATAAGTTCATGAATAATTGAACTTCTGAGAATAATTCATAGTTACGTTTGTTTTTCAATACAGGTGATATTTGTGGAGTTGTGGGCGAAGTGCCAAAAAGAAAAGATGTTTCATTTTGTATGTTGTCTTGACAAACACTGAATTTGTAATATTTGTGTAACTCACTAATTGGAGTTCATTGTGAATTTGTAATTGTGATGATCACATAGTATTGGTTTTATTATAGAAATCAATTATGCCACCCAAAAAGCCAACGTTCGGGCAGGACAACGTCTGTCGGGTCCGCTAGTTTATTATATTTATTTGAGTTATTTAATATGCACTTTCTGAAATGACTTATTATATCAGCACACGAGAATTTCTTTGAGCGAGAACGAAAGGGCCCACCAATTTTGCCGAGAAAGGTATTTTTTTTACATACCTTCTTGGGTTCTTTTACATGCCACAATCTGTATGGCACCAACGGCTTTATTTCCCCTATGAAGGAAGTTGTGCTACTGATTATTATCACTCAAGAAAAATCTGTCGACCCCGGCTGGGTTTGAACCCATGAACATTGGGTGTTTTCAAAATGCATCTAAATATAGTGTTTAAATTGAGTTCTTACTTGGGAAAGAAGGTGTGTGTGTCCATTCTTTTGTTTTCTATAAGGGCCTACTCTTTTCTTTTTCTAATAATACAATTCACTTTACTTTAGATAGTTACCAACATTTTTATTTTATTTTTAAATATAGCCCCCCGCAGAATATTTAATTTTCAATGTGGCACTTATTGTTAAACTAATCTAACACACCTACTCAACTATAAATGATGATGCAGTTCCTTAAAATTAACTCAATTTTTTTTTTTTTTCCCATTGATTAGATATCATAAATCAATCCATTGTTTGTCCATTATGTTGTTTTTTTACTTGTTTCTATCAAAGTGTCTATTCTTTAACCTTTTCTCATTTTTTAAAAAATAAAGTTTTGTTGCGTGTTTCACATTCGTTCCTGTTGAGCTCTGATAGAATGAAACCTAGTTCAGGGGACTGGACGCTTATGATCAATTTTCTTCAAGAGGTAGCCATTACTTTTTCGTCCAATGGCAACAATGTAAAGTGTTGTAACTAGAACCCTTAAAAGGGTAAAATACAAGTAATACCATGGGAGGATATTATGAAAATTCAAAAGGAAGCAAAAAAATATCAACATAGAAATACTTTATTCAGCGAAGGAAAAACAAATAATTTTAATTGAAATACAGAAGTGCCGTTGAGATGACTGCTATTGGTAATCAATTAGTTGCCTAGGAACACTATCATTAATTGGCCTAATTATTGAATATACAAACTCTTAAGCTTATCATCACTGGCAACATATTTAAACGGGAGAAGTCCCAAAAACAACAATACTCAAAGGTGGTTCAAAAATATGTAGAGTAATTTATAGGTTTTAAAAGGTTAAGCCCAAAATTAATGTATCACGAGTGAAGCTTGAAATATTAATAACTAGTAAAACATTTAAATGGGAGAGGCCCAAAGTTTAACATATTATGAATTAAGCTCCGACATTAATAACTAGCAAAACATTTAAATGGGAGACATCCAAAGCCAAAATTATTCGCTAAATGAACCCTCATGTATGAAAGGGTTTAATGGAAATAACCTGGTGTGAAAATAAATATGGCTGAAAAAAGTTCTAGACATTGCGTTCAAAATGACGGCCAAAGATTTAGCAGGATAAGCCCAACGTTCCATGCCTACATGACATCCTTGATGAGAGAGTGAGTCCAGTCTAGTACTACCACCGAGAGTGATCTTTGTTAATAATTTACATGTCTATATAGTCAACCACTCCACAAAATAGTGACCAGGAAGCTCACCAATCACAACATTAAATCTTGATGTATATGTACACTCAGTCTCTACAATTCACATCACACTCTTTAATCGGAACCGGTGTTTCATATTTTAATTCCGCTCACTGCTACATGTTGCACTCTCCGTACGAAACTTCTTATTTTTGGGTGCCTTCCTGATTTGACGCTGGTAAACCAAGTGGTCGCCTAGGTCCAGAGCAGGTCGCACAGCGATCCATTCCCAGCGCTCGACTCTTGCTCTTGGTCCCGCTCAAGCCCATGAGGTGCGCGACCACTCTCGCTGTAGATGATGTTGCTTGCTCTATTCTGTCACTCTGTAGGCCTCCTGCAAATTTATTTCAAGAGACACAGCCAGCAGGCTCCTTAGCGAGGACTGTAAACCGGGATCCAACAGTCCATAGTAGCAGGATCATATATGGGTGTCAGGAGGTGGCAAGAGTGTGAATTGTGTGTGCTCTTCTTTTCACTGTAAAAACCATATTGTTTTCGTTCCTTTTATGTTTCCACCCACCTTTCCTGTACCTTCTTCCAGATATAATAGATTGATATTAGAACCAAAGTATACTAGTAATAAATAAAGTTTTCTTTCCCTTCAGGTGCACAGTGACTTTGTAGCAGCAGCGACCCGCGGTGCCATGGCGGTGATAGACGGAAATGTGATGGCCATCAACCCGGGCGAAGAAGCCAAGATGCAGATGTTCATCTGGAACAACATCTTCTTCTCCCTTGGGTTTGATGTGCGTGACCATTACAAGGAGCTGGGTGGGGATGCAGCCGCATTCATTGCTCCGGTAACTTTTAATGGTTCATAAGTGTGTATCTCTTGTCATCCATTTCTTTTTATTTGAGAGAGCTATTAAGTTTGTTCTGTCTGTGTAGCGAAATGACCTACAAGGTGTGCGGGTCTATAGCGCAGTGGACCTAGCCAGCCTGTACACCCTGGGTACGGTGGTGATAGACTATCGAGGTTATCGCATCACTGCGCAATCCATCATCCCTGGCATCCTAGAGCGGGAGCAGGAACAGTCTGTAGTGTACGGCTCCATTGACTTCGGCAAGACTGTCATCTCGCATCCTAAGTACCTAGAGCTGGTAATAGCATACTTTTGTTGCCCTCTGTCTGCACTTATAATGTTTAAATCTAATTAATTCAGTATTTGCCTCAACAAAGTGTGGCAGAAGGTCCTGGAAAGAGTGATAGGAACACTGCTACCACTAGACAAAAAGGTAATGGTTGCCTCTTAAATAAAGTTGATTATTGCTGCCCAATCCCATGCCCTAGATCTCATTTTATTGAAAAACATGTAGACACACAACACAATTATTTAAAAGATAACATAAAAATGATAAAATACAAAGGAGGAAAAGAAATTGGTGAAGAATGACAGAACCCACAAATAACAGCACATCAACCATAAATGAAAAAGTAGTGGAATGGAAATGACTATAGTATTTAATCATCTTCATCTCACTTATGATGTAATTAACATAATTATTATATTATAAAACAGTGTGTTGCTGAGATGTCCCCTACACAAGATATATTTTCTGAGTTTGGTGGTCTTGTTCACAGTTGAATAAGGCCGGCCAACAGTTGAAGATTCTCCCTCATAAGGTGTTCAATGACAAGAACGAGGAAGTGGAACTGTGCTCTAGTGTTGAGTGCAAGGGAATCATTGGCAATGATGGTCGCCATTATATCTTGGACCTGTTGCGCACTTTCCCCCCTGATATAAATTTTCTTAAATGTGAGTTACTTCAGCATTAATTTATTAACTATTGAATAGAATGAATATGTCGTTATTTAATATTAAGGTCTTTATTGTTTCGGCATCTTGTCTTTCATCCTTATATTTTAACACTGTTATTAAGAGTGTGTGTGTGTGTGTGTGTATATATATAATGCATTTAAAGACAGTTACTATCACAATCACTATTGCACTGTGATGCAAGTTTATTGGACAACTTCCCTCGTCAACTAGGTACTTATATGTAAGGCAAGGCTGATTCCTGGCACAATTGTTTAAACTAATGATCAGCAGCAAATGGAGGTTGATTATTTGCACCAATCTTTTGAATTGTCTCAAGCCTGAAGTCACGTAGTGGTGACTCACCAGTTTTAAGCTGGGTAGCAGACAACATGGACCTTTGCTCTATTCCATGCTTGACATCAGGGAAGGGAATGTATGGTGGTAAAAAGGAGGGAGTGAGTTTGGTTTACTGGTTAGTAATAAAATATGTTTGTAAGGATAGTCTGTGGTGGCTTAAAAGTGAGACAGTGAGTGAGAGAGATCTCTTTTAGTGGTAGATTTCAAGATCAACCCTATTAGAGCAACAGACATGATAAATAAAAAGTGTGAACTGGACTGCTCAAATATGTTTTCATTTTTAACACATTTGAGCCCACAAACGACCTTAGTTGTGGCTGGCAAGTTTAAAAATATATAGGGAACCCCTGGATGGCATGGATTTTTAGAGAGAGTTACTTGCTCTGAGTACAGTGACATATCCAAAGTTCTACAGCTACGGTTCATCATGGCACCACAATCTGACCACAGCACTATCCACACAGCTTTAACAATGGCAGTCACTGAAGGGAGAAAGTTGGGACTGCATAATGTTTTTGTCACTTTTGACCTTCCCTTATTCATGAAAGCTGTAGATGTGGCTCTGTCTGTTCCCCCGATTCACCATTGAAGAAAGTCATTCCAAGATTAAGAGGTTTCCATCTAATTATGTCATTTTTAGGAACTATAGGATACTTAATGGCTGACAGTGGCTTGCAGGAGTTATTATCAGTCATTTATGCTGAAGTCTCAGTAAAGCAGATTTTCAGTGGGCATGCCTAAGCACGAGCCGTACGTGCTCATAACCTTGTGTCTACTGCTCTAAGTAAGTTGATCTTTAAAAATGTTAATATTTCTGAAAAAGATGGTGCAATTGGGAACAAGTTCCTTGAAGATATGAAAAGCTGCGCTCCTGACAGACACACAATGAGGGAATATCCACACATAAGAAGCCTTAATTCTAAATTCAGATTACAACTTGACACCACTGAACAGAAAGGACCAACTGCGAAACTGTGGGTGCAGTATTTCAAGATGATAACATTAATAAAGAAATACATAGAAGCTGAAAGAACAGGCAACTAGGAGCTCCATTTGTATACTTTCAAAATAATGATGCCTTACTTAATTTCCAATGGTCATTTAAATTATTTGAAAGCAAGCAACATCTACTTGCAGTTGAAGTCCAAACTGTCTATTAAAATGGACCCATTGGAGTATGAAAAATTCTTGAAAACGTTCTGTGTAAGACGTACAAACAAATTTTGTTCAGGCACGTGGACTGATATGGTAATAGAGCAGGCCACAAATCGTGACTTCAAAGTGGCGGGAGGGATTGTAAGGAGAGGTTTCATGGAGGATATTTTGAATGCTTACGTTGTTACTAAACTAGCAGTCTCAGAAATAGTTGAGGCCCTTGAAGAGTTTTCTAGCACCCAATTATTTTCCTCAGAACAACATGTAGATATGCAAGAGAGTCGCATTAAGAGAGGTAACGACGATGTCAACAAGTTACAAGCTTGGTTGGACTTAAATGACCCTTTTTCTACAGAAACAACTGTAATAGTGTCATTGGGTACTGGAATAACAGGCACAGACTAAATCAACTGTCATTTGGCGAAAGAAGTTGGCAAAGAGAGGTTGAAAGCCATAGTTGGTAAAAAAATTATTGATATAAAAATGAAACAGCGATAACATTCAAACCCTGTCAGCAATAAACAGTGCTATTAAAGTTCATGACAAAACCACACACATAGGTCCTCTCATTTTGTATCAGAGAATGCTGGTGAGAAAAACCCCAATTGACGACTTATCTAATTATTTCAAATATAAAATTGCCCCATACCCAATGTCACTCTTCAACAACTCAGGGATGAGAAAAACAATCAAGTCAGAGTTATACGAGGAGTTAAAAAGTGTTGACACCTTCATAATTGACGGAGGCTAGTTACTTCATGCAGTGAAATGGAACAAGTTAACTTGCTGTTCCTACAATGATGTATGTGATGTCTATGTGAGATACGTCCAAAAGCTTTTTAAATCAGCTGTCATAGTATTTGATGGGTATGATGACAACAACAGTATTAAAAGTTCTGAACACTTACGGAGAGTACCCCAGTGTATGGGAATCAAGAGCTGTTTCTCACTCACTCCGGAAACAAAAAGCTATTTTGAAGTTATACAAACTTGTGGTGACACAGACACTTTAATTGTTAACACCGCAATTGAGAAGGCTCAAGAACTTCAACATGTAATTGTTAGTTAGGATACTGATATACTTGTGCTCATGACAGCCCTTGTCCCATTGGACAAAGTAGTGTATTTATTAAAACTAAACATAGGACGAAGTAATCAGAGACTATTTTCATCAACATCCCTACAACAGCATTATTCAAACATTCACAATTACATATTGCTGGGCCATTCAGTTAGTGGTTGTGATAGCACTAGTGCTATATTTGAGAAAGTTAAGAAAATCTCCTAAAAATACTAGGGTCAGAGGCTGCTATGGAGAAAGTCATATCAGGGGTTCAACAGAAATAGAAGTGTAAAAAGCTGGAGAAACTTTATTTATGTCCCTGTACGGCGAGAAAAATGGTCAATGTTCTCTAGATGAATAGAGATACAGACTATTTCAAAAGACTAGTGCCAAATTGGAATCCCTTCCACCCACATCAGACAGTTCAGCTCAGCACTTATATAGATGTTATTACCAAGAACAGTTGTGGCTTGGTAATAAATTATTGCCTGAACAGTGGAGTTGGACACGACAGGATGGGAAACCGTTGCTACCCACTAAAGTGACATTGGAAGCATCCCCTGAAGACATTCTGAAGTTGGTGTCATGTACATGCAGAGGCAATTGTTCTACATCACAATGCAACTGCAAGAAGAGTGGAATTGCATGTACACGACTGTGCAAGGTGTGTGAAGGCCTCACATGCCTCAATGCAGAACATGAAGAAGAAGAACCAATGCTCATCGACCTTGAAGACTTGATTGAAGGCAACTCAATTAATTTCAAAGGAGATGATTAGTCTACAAAACTCTTTTTTTTTCTTGTATAATTTCAAGTGATTTACCATAAATTTGTACCTTATTTCATTACTTATTCTTTATCACTTATACTGTTTATTACTTACTATTTAATTACTACTTCTTACTTATTTTATTAATTACTGATACTTTCTTCTATTAGATTTTGGTTGTTCATTAACTTTGTTCACTCATTTTTGGTTCCTTTCAATGGTAAAACGTTACAATAAATAATACATGTTTTTTTGTCTATAAAAAGGATTATAACTTTTTATAGGGTGGTTTTATCGTTTTGCTTTTGTTTCCATTCGATCCAGCGTCAAAAAATGCTCAAAAAAACATGCTTCACTTGCCTAGATTGTACCAAAATTAATTTTTCAGTTTCAAAACCCCACATTCCCTCCCTTGCCTCAACCCAAAACACCCTTTCACCAAAAAATTTTTATAGACTCTTTTGATTCTTGAAACTCATAACAAATTAAATGTTTTTGCCAAGTTTCATCAACGGACCATTTTTTTAAATATATATATATATATATATCCCATTTTACCTGTACTAATAGGAACAGCGCTAATTTGTGCTAGTTTTGAAATAAAAATAATTCTATTTTATTTATAAATTTATTATTGATAATATTCTCTAAGTTGAACATTTTGGATTTATAACAAGAGATCTAAAACCCCTACTACCTTACGACATATTTAAGTTTTTTACTATGATTTTTTATGCTTATTAATATTTTTACTATTAATTTTACTGAACAAAAAATTGTTAATTCTCAATAATTGATATATGTTTTTGCATAAGACCTTTTTAATATTTAAAGAAAATAAACTGATTGACCGGCATTGTTGATCGCAAGATCAGCAACACATGATAGGCAAAAGGGCTGCTTGTTTCAGCCCTACTTAAATATATATATTAATTTTTTTCAGTGGAAGGAGAAGCCCTTAGTAAAGAAGTCCTTGCCCTTGGATTTCCAATTGAACACAAACACAAACTTTGTTGTCTTCGACAAGAACTAATTGACTCCTTTGTTGAGTGAGTATTTACATAATATTGAGGTTTTTTTCCAAAAGTCTTACTATCTGTCAAGGCTAATTGCGTGTAATCACATTGTTTATTTTGATTCAAGTTTTAATAGTTGTTTAAACTCTACTCGAAAATCTTCCCAAAACTTGAAACATTTTAGTATGCAAAGTTTTGATTACATAAAAAAAATGAGTTTAATTAGTTTTATTTGATTTTAAGATTTTATTTCAAAGCTAGCAATGTCTCTTATAATTCTTATTTGTATCTAAAAAAACTTGTATCAGTACATCTATATAATATTTAGGGCTCTGTGAGTACTCATATCTCGAGCTTTGAGCTGAGCTCGTTTAAGCTCGAGATCGAGATCGAAAGTTTTGTAAGCTCGTCAGCTTCAAGCTTTCATTTGATGTACTTAATAATCAATTTTTAAAATGCAATAGCAAACATAATCTATTTAATTGAGATATCAGCATTTCCACTTATAAATCATTAGGTTATTTAACAAATTGTTAAAAATTAATTTCAATATTCATATTAATTACGTAATAGAGCTTTAAAACCACTTTCGACTGGTAAATTTATTCAATATTGTTGTCCATTTTGAATTATACTTGATTGAAGTTGTTTACTTGTATTGCCATTACAAAGCAATGGAAATAAAAATAGCTAAGAAGATGACTAAATAATTGAATAATTCTTTTTACTATCTTTATCTGGTCCCTTTCTAAATTAATAATTTATGTTAAAATAAAATTGTAATATCAAGAATATATTATTATATTAAATGTTTTCAAACTTAAGATATTTAAAACTCGTATTAATACGTTTAGCTACAAAACTAGCTCTAGTTTAGTTACTATTATTTATAGAATTATGTGTGTTAACCTGTTTAAAATCAATGTTGATCTTATTTATTGCAATACATATTTTACCAAACTTACCACATTTATATTAAAAAAGCATTTACTATTTCATATTGTTTGCTAGAAATATTATTTTAGTCATATTATTTTTAATTTTAAAGTATGAGCATCAACTTTTATAAACATTAAAAATTGAACTGAAGTAAATTTCTCAATAAAATAATGTCTAATGAGAGCCCGTACAACATGCATGTTTAACTGCGCATAGAGGAATGGAAATGGAACAAAATACGTGATCATGCACGATTACACTAAGGAATAATAAACTAAATACAAAACACTTCAAATTTTTAATTGTTTATGATTCTTGCGTTTTCTTATAGGGTAAATTAAGTTACTGAAGCATATTATGGAGAAATATTAGCTTATTAAAACGTCAATTTTATTAACGTTTTATCAAGACAATGTAGAAACACTCTACAATAATGTAAAGTGATAGTGAAGAAAGCCAACTTGAAATGTTAGTTAGGCTAGGCCAGGCCTAGATACAAACACACTTCTCTATTTTCTTTCTACACTTTTAAACTTCCCACTTCTTCAAACTTCAACAGTTGCACATTGTTTTGAATTTTCGGAAAAATTTATTTTTCATATAAAGAGACATTAATGAAAAAGTAAAATTCCTGAAAACTCAAACTAATGTGCAACTGTGGAAGTTTTGAAGAAGTGGGAAGTCTTAAAATTGTAAGAAGATAAGAAAAGAGAAGTGCATTTGTTCCTATCTAGGCCTAACCGAACTCTCCTTTCAGGTTGGCTTCCTTCACTATCACTTAATTTACAATAATGTACAGTGTTTGCTACACTGTCTTGTTATACAATTCCAAGCCATCATGCAATTATTCATTTCATTAACTTTTTTTTCTTAGTTGTTAGTGTAATTTTAATGTCCTTAAAGACATGAGTGTTGAAACCATTTTAATTATCTTTTTATTAGATTTTATTTGAGTGGTGTTCTTATTTTTAAATTGTGTTTTATAAGTGTTATTTCTAATTTTAACCGATATTTCCATTTTTTAACTTTTTTTTTTTCAAAAGTATTTACTCTTTATAAAAATGAGTGTCATTCATATTTTAAGAACATGTGTTTTAATATACTTTTTAACATTTTAAAATTTTGAATAGACTCGATTCGAACTCGGGAGCTTTTAGAAATACTCGACTCGAATGAACACACCCAAGCTTGCAGACCCTTAATTATATTTATTTCAAAATTTGAATTCATGATATTTTTTTCATAAAAATGATTCTTTCTTACAAATTTTAATTCATTTTTGGGATTTTATGCGTGGAACTATTTGTATACAAATTTTTCTCTATATTATTTGAACTCAACTCGAAGTAAAAAAATGCCTTATTGCTCATTTCTACTATTTTTCTTTGTATTTCTTGATTATCTGTATATTAATTTATTATTCTAAACCCGCCTCGGTGGCGTAGTTGGCTAACGCGCTAATCGTGTTGAGCTCGACTGCCGAGGACGGGGAGATCGAGGTTCGAATCTCGGTCGGGTGAACTGAGGATGGTTTTTCCTAAATGGTTTTCCACTCTCCCTCCACGCAAATGCGGGTTCATTTCCTCTAAATTCAACCTTCTCAATTCCTAACCCATTAGTGTAATTAGTACTTAAGCGTATAACCCGAACGGGTAGTAAGACGCAGTGCTAAATATTATATTATTATTCTAAATTATTTGCAATTGTTAGCCATGGTGCTTATTTAATAAAAGTACTTATAATGGTTCAACCAGCAAATTTTGATTCACACACTGGCATACTTGGCTTGACCTTTTAGACATAGAATCAATTCTTGATTGAATGTACCTAGTGGTTTCTTCACATCTTGTCTTAAGTATGTGCTCTTAAAAATCTATCCTTTTCATCTTGTGTTTCTAAGTAAGATAGTCACTAATAACTAATAACCAACACACTGTAACTAAATTACAAAATAGTAAGTAGTTAGTTGGATTTTAAATTTCTTGATAAACTCACATGCACTATTTTTTCCAACATACTCAAACTATTTTACATCTCGATTTAAATTTTCTCCAATCTATAATTGGCTTTGAGTTATTGATTCATTTGTTTAGGCTACCATTAATGTGGGAAGTCCACTTTTTCAATTCGAAGCGAACTTGAATCAATTATATGAAATATTCTCAAAGCCGAATCTAAGTTTGGATATTTTTTGTTAATGATTTTATGCTTGAAAAAAAAATTATATTGTGCTTAGTTTTATAACTTTATCCACTAAAATCATCTAGAAAGGGTTTTATTCCACAATTTTTTGTAATCTCTTATTATAATTGGATAAATAAAATTATAATCACAACATGCAATTCAATTACCTCTGAATATTGTATATAATTATCAATTTTCAAAAGTTCAAAATGTTATTAATTGAACATAAATTTAGTGTTTTAGCTGTTAATATTTTTATTAGAAAAGATTATTTGTTGAAGGCATGATTTTTTTCGAAACAAAGTCGAAGCTCATATTTCTTTCAAAGCCAAGTCAAAGTTTAAGGCTTCACACACCCTTATCACTTGTTTTTTTGTAGTGTTGATTCTTATGTTTGTGATTCAGATCTCGTTACATGATGTTCATTAAGTACGCAGCATTCCACCTTCAGCAGTTGGGTGTAAAGAAACAGCGAGAAATTGAAGAGAAGGGGAAAGACATGAACGGCGAGAAGGAAGACAACAACAAGGTACACATATTTTGTTTTGTTTTCTAGCTTTGCACAATGTTTTATTATTATAAATCCTGAGTTGTAGATGAATGTGTGAATAAAAATAAAGGGGCAAGAGGAACACTCTTCACAATAGTCCAAGATTTAACAGTAACTTCTGAAAACTTCCTGGTAACATTTTATAAGCCAAAATACGTTTATCTTTCTACCTATTACTCTTTCTAGCACCGTCTTCCATATTTTTCAATTCCTTCAATGATGAATATATTTTCTTTACTAATCTATATTTAGTTTAGTAATTAATTTACATAAATTTTATAGATGGGTCGAATCCACTATTTCTCGAATCCGAATCCTAGCAAATTGTTAGAAATTTTAATGATTTACTGTGAAACACGCAACGCATTTTACTAAAAGAAGAAACCATAAAACAAAAGGGAGAAAAAGGAAATTAGTAAAGCGATATATTATATTTTCGCATTCAATCACCATTTCCTAGGTTTGTCCTTTATGTTATTTGTTCTTTTTAAATATTCCTATACATTCATCTTGTATTGGTTTTCACAAATCCAAGACTCACCTTTCCCCCTCACAAATGTAGGTACATTTCCTCAACACAATCTTCCTCATCCCTGCCCCATAAGTGTAATTAAATTTGGATAGCCTATAAGGGTACTAAGATGCAATAAAAAAAAGTATTTTTTATTTTTTGTTGATCTTAATCGCCATTCGACTTCATCCTTAACTGTTAATAACCGTTGGCCAGGTCAATTTAGTAAAATTTCACCATCTACTTCTTTCCTTCTGCAATTATTTCTTCTTTATTTGCTTCCATTCTTTTCCTCGTTTGATTTAGACAGTTTAACTCTTGTTTCATACTTTTTACTCTTTTTCCGGCAAAGTTTCATATTAATTGTTGAAACCAGAGTTCTCTTTTCAAAGTCAAAGTCAAAGTCAAAAGTTTTTGAAGCTTCACATACCCCTACAGTATCGTAAATTATCTAATATTTTTACTGATAATATATATGTTCTTCGTGTTTGTCTCTTAGCTTGTTGCTTTCCCTGATCTGGAGAAGAGCTGCAAGGAGCTGGAGGCTTCCTCTTCAGAGAGTCAGATAGACGCCGACTCTGCCAAGAAGATTGTGGAGAGCATCACGGACTCCATCACTAGTGGAGAGAAGAAGGAGTGTAAGTCGAATAGCCTTCTCCTGGTCATCTAACAGACTACTTCTGCCCAGTCGAGCCACATTCTTGTTCAGTTTGAACTAATTTCAACTACTATAATTTTTATTATTTATTATAACCACTCTTTAGTAAAGCTAAGTGCTTACTAGGCCTCTGGAATACTCAGATTTCAAGTCAAATAAGGACTTAAGCTTGGGCTCGAAAGATTTATGCCCTCATAAGGGCTCCTTGAAAAAGGTTTCTTCTTCGTCTTGCATTGTCTGTCTGGTAATGAGTGACTTGATCACTTTCGTTTCTCTTTACTTGTTGGGATGTGTTTGGTGCCATGAAGTTTGAGATCCAGGAGGACAGAACCTAACTAAAAGGAAATTGTGTAGCAGATAGCCATTGAAATGTCAAGGTCACCAACTGAGTAAGCTGGTTTTGTTGTTGAAAGGAAAAGAGCATAAAGGTCAGTACACACAGAACGCTAAGCTATGCTATGCCATACCTTGCTACACCACGCTATGTTTTTTCCAATTGCTGGCCGGGCAATTTTTCCATCTCCCATCTTGAACCATCTTACATTGCGCATGCGTATAGTGCAGCTTGGGATCTGTGTTGAACAAACGCAGTGCTAGTTAGGTGAAAATAACCAAAGAAGTGTTTTAGTTTTGTTTTCAGTATGTTTCACATGTATTTAAGTAATATTCTATTTAGGTTTTATATTTAATAATTGTTTTTATATTAAACTAGAAGCGTTAGTTGAAAAAATCAACCCTCCACCTCCTAAATTTTCTTTGTCCTCTAAAACAGCTGCTAACAGCAGCATCTTTTCTTCCTCAGTACTATCATCTGAGCCCAAACAAGATATTTTGGAGAACGCCATAACTAAACTTGACTGGAGCAGACCAGAAAGATACAACACTGAATTCAGGAGAGGAAAGAGGGACCATTGCTTAGCTTAGCTTAGCTTAGCTTAGCTTAGCTTAGCATTCTGTGTGTACGGGCCTTTAGGCTTGGATAAAAGAAGATATAGAAAGTTGCCTCTTAGTAGGAATTTTATATAAAAAAAAGCTCAGTGTAATATGGTATTAAGTACACCTTAATGCAAAAGTGTACTATGTACATCTTAACAATAATTAATATTCCAATTTCTCTTTGGTAAGAGGCCAGCACCAAATGAACAGCTGCACTCCAGATTAACAGGGAATAATGAGGTTTTTATATACGTGCAAAGGCTGGGTACCATGTAGGGGTGTGAAAAAAGTATCAGTATTTTTCCTTTCAATGCCAGTATTGTTTTACTTGATACTTTTACTGATATTAATACTCACACTCCAGTATTGGATCGGTATGGAAAGAAACACCTTTTTTGATAATTTCACTCATACTGGGAGTTTGGGACTAAATGTTTACTAGAGTGGACTGTGGGGGAACAGGAAAAACAAATAAAACTGAGATTGGTGACCACTCTACTACCCCTTCCTTTATCAATGAGCACGGTCATCAAAAAAATAATCTTTTGTAGAGCTCAATGAACTCAGTTACCTCAAGGGTGTCCCAAGCAGACGAAGCATAAAAGCGCGTCTATTATTCTATTGTTTGTCAATAGTTAATAATCTATCTTGATAGAGTATATAAATGAAGAGTGTGGTTGATGGCACCTCTGAGAAGTGAATTATGGAAGTTTTTTTAAGAAATTAGATAGTGAAAAAGTGTATTGTAAAATTTGTTTTAAAGTATTAAAAACCACTATAATTTTCATTGTTTAACTAAACATGGAAATACAATAATGATGTAAAAGTTTAAATTATTATTACTAGATAAAAAAACTTTTTTTCAGACTAAAATTTCGTTATCGATACTTTTATTTTGATACTTGTACGGTATCTATATTTTTCGAGAATAGTATTGATACTTTTCTTTCAATACCACATCACTAGTACCATGATTTCAATAGTTCCACCTGACCGAATAATAGCAGGCATTTCCCGACTATATTCTTTAATTAATTTCCAATCTAATATCATTGTCGCTTGTTAAAATTGTTTCTAAATATTTAAACTCATTAACTCTGTCAAATTATATGTTGTTTGTAGGAATGGATGGGAATGACTCTTTTTATTTTGGAACGGGACGGGAAGTTTTAAAATTACTTTTTAGAATAATCTTAGATTTAAAATATATGGATTTCTAAACTAATATAATAAGACTTGCTAAAGTTATAATATTAAAACCAGCTTCGGTGGCTGCATGGTCTAAGGCATTACTCTTGCAAGACTAGACTGCCGATGACGGGGATATTTAGTTTGATCTTGGCCGGGTGTACTAAGAGTGGTTATTCCTAAATGGTTTCCCACTCTATTCATGCAAATGCAGGCACACTTCTAAATTCAATCTTCCTCATTCCTAACACACTATAGTAATTAGTAAAGAGGCGTATAACCGGAACGAGTAATAAGAGGTGGTACTAAAATAAAAATAATAAAACAATAACATAATAAAATAAATAGAAGTGTGCTCGAATAGCATTTTTTATCAAATCAAAAAACAAAATTATGAATTAATATTAAAGAATACAATTATTAAAATAGTTAATTTTATTACATTTTTGATAAAAATTATTTTTATTAGTTAATTTCATTTGAAAATGTTAATTTATATTTAATTATTTGCATAGTGCAAAAAATAGTAGAAAACATAACGTTTGGCACCTCTTCAATTTGCTCTAAGTATGAAACTGCAAAATATTATTTAGGTTTGACGCCACGCACCCCTTGTCTTGTTTCCCGCCCGAAACTTTTCAGGGGAAAAGGTCAATCCCTCCCGACCTACAGGAATATATAAATTCCCGACCTACGGGAATATATAAATTCCCGACTTTTTCCCCGAGCGCTCATGTTGAAGAACTTACATTTATACAATGATAACTTAATAGGGTCTAAAACTGATTTAATGTTTTTTTATAGTGTGTAACTCTTTTTATTCAACATAATAATTTTAGCATATTTAACTAGGATATGACTCAATTTGATGATTAAAAAAAATTCACAAATAATATTTGCTTAAATTTGAACTCGGATGTCTATTTAAAACCTATGTAAACAACCCCATCAATTCCCTGCCAATCTGGAGTGCAGATTTTAACTTGATTCTGGCCTCCTACAAGAGATAAAAGTTTAAGCATTGATAATTTTAAGACTTGCATAGTACACTGTTGCACTGAAGTGTACTTAGTACCGTCTTGCTCTAATCTTTGTGTCCTATCAATCAGGTATATAGGGAGAAGCTTTTCTATACCTTCAAAAACCAGTTTACTCAGTTGCAGACCTTTACATCTTTGTTGGATTCATCACCACCTCTTCCTCCCCCACCCAAACTGCAGATTTTACACAAACCATAATCCAAACAAGTGGAAGGAAGTGTAAACATTGAAACACACAGTAAGGTGCAAACAAATAGTGTTTTATTTGGAGCTCTACATTTCCAAGCCCTAGCATCTAGTAAAAGTTTGGCTGAAGGAAATTCAAGTAATCCAGATTCCTAATTTTTTAGTTTATCTCTAGAGACCTAATTCCTCTGATTAGAAACACTAATAACTCTAGGACCCTAATTCTTCTGATTAGAAACACTACTAACTCTAGGACCCTAATTCTTCTGATTAGAAACACTACTAACTCTAGGACCCTAATTCTTCTGATTAGAAACACTACTAACTCTAGGACCCTAATTCTTCTGATTAGAAACACTACTAACTCTAGGACCCTAATTCTTCTGATTAGAAACACTACTAACTCTAGGACCCTAATTCTTCTGATTAGAAACACTACTAACTCTAGGACCCTAACTATTATGATTAGAACAGGGTGTCTACCATCCGGGAAAATCAGGGAAAACGGGAATTAGCCGGGAATTTGAAGTGATCGGGAAAAAACGGGAATAAGCCGGGAATTAGGTAAATTACAATAAAAATCTGGGAAAATGTGGTTTTACTCAAAATATAAAATATAATAATAAATAAAACCGTAAATAATAATGTTATTCAAACTGTAGGTTTTTTGTAGCTGTGTGATAAATTTTATAATTCCTAATAAACAATGTTAATAAAAAAATTTAAAATATGTTTATTTAAATTTTAAAACTTATTATTCATAAAAAAAAAGATTAATAGAAAAATGAGGGGGGAGGTGGGGGAATTAGAAGGATGTGACATAATTTTTAGTCGGGAGTTTTAGAAAAATGATCAGGGAAAAAGTCGGGAATTTCATTGGTCAAGTTGAGTAGACACCATGTAGAAACACCACCCACTCCAGATCCCTAATTATTCAGATTATAAACACCACTAGCTCTAGGAACCTAACTATTCATATTAAAAAAGCCACCAACACCAGATCCCAAATTTTTCGGTTTATAAACACCACCAACTTCAGATACCCAATCTTTGGGGCTAAAAACACCACCAACCAACTTCAGATCCCAAACTATTCAGACTAGAAACACCACCAACTCTAGATCCCTAACTATTCAGACTAGAAACACCACCAACTCTAGATCCCTAACTATCCAGATTAAAAACACCACAAACTCCAGATCCACAATTTTTCGAGTTATAAATTCCGCCAACTCTAGATCACTAACTAGTTGGATTAGAATAGAAACACCACCATTTCTAGATCTCCAACTATTCAAATTGTAAACACCACTGTCAAGCTATTCCATTTCTTTGGAAAGGTCCATTCTGCCATATCATGATTTCTCTTTCCCTCTATTTGTTTCCAATTGTTTCTTTTATTCCTTTAATATATTTTACCGTATCTTTTCACTTTCTACTTAGTTGGCCTATCGATGTAGTTCCTGAAGGGAATGTTTGTTACTTGTCTCATATTGGTCAAGTCATCAATGTCTACTCAGACCAAGTAATTATTATTGTTAAAAGCTATGTACAGTAGCTCTGTAGTAAATTAGTTTTATGCTGTTTGTCTACCAGTGGAAGAAAACACAAAGGAGATAGTCCGCAAGGCAGCCGAGGCAGTAGGCTCCCTAAAGGAGACAGAGTTTGACGTGAGGTTCAACCCTGACGTTTATTCGCCAGGTGTGAACCATGTTGATCCCACCAACACTCTCATAAAGAAACAACGTCAACTTGTGAGGGATGCGGCCGACTTCTTGGTCACTGTACAAATTCCCACTTTTGTGAGTTGAACATTGAACATTTCAAAAAACTTTTTTTTTTTTGTGCTTGATTGATGGCTGAGTCATTAATATCCTAGGGCCTACTGTTTTTGGCGGACTCAAAACAACTCGTCTACTACCAGATAAATTCGCACACAACCAAGTATTGTAAGGGTGTGCAAAGTCCATTTTTATTGATTTATTGATATGAAATACTCTCAAAACCAAATACAGGATTAACTATAATTTTTATTTTATTTATAAAAATATAAATTTTCATATTTATGTAAATTAACCTAAATATAATTTATACACTTATAATGCATATTTAAAGAAATATGGTAGAAATTGTAGAAAAATGAAGCACAAATAAAAGTAAAAACACTTAACACATAGTCATACACACACACTTATATTTTGAGACTTTGATTGCATCTTCCTTAAGAAGTAATAGTAGGAATTAGGGCTGGGCTGATCAACTATTTTATTGATTATTCATTGCCACTTAGGCTGATCACTGATACCAATCATTTGATTTATTTTATTCTAAATCTTACAAAGATAATATTATCTATTTATGCTAATGAAAATTGATAAAAATAAAGTTAAAAGAAAAATAAACTAATTGCAAATTGAATTAGGGAAAGAGGAAAATTGTGGGAAGAATTTGATGCACAAAGGTGATATCTTCCTTTCTTCTGTCTTCCATGGTTGAAAGTCGCACACTCATTTAAACACAAAAACAAGGCAAGAGGAAAGACACTTTATGAAAACACCAATCTACTCCATTTTGAATTCCATTTCGAAGATGTCATCTCTCTGCATTGAATTTTTTCCTTATTTTTCTCACTACACTAGGTGAGCTTTTGTCATTAAATTTGTAATTATTAGTTTAGTTTTATTTCTTATTTATTTTATCAATTTCCATTATTATAAAATTACTTAGCCACTGAACCTCCTCATTTCTAAACAAAGATAAAATGTAGTAAAGTAATAACATTAAAAAACAACTGTTCACCTTTGGTTATTTTGATAGATGTAAGGATACCTGTTTTTCTCGATTCTGATTATTAAGTTCAACCTCGATTTTTCAGTTCCGATTCTTGAACATTTCCTTTTTCATTATTTTTCCAAGCATTATTGCATATAAAGTCTAACGTACCTGATACCCTACTCCCCCTCACTGCAAAACTATGACTCAACCATTACAACACAAGGTCGCTTGAAACTCTAATCTCAATCTTATAGATAGTTACTAAACACAACACAAGTCTTCAAAACTGAAAATAAAAACCATAAATTCAAATAAACTCGAAATTAATACAACAAATTGTGGATTTTATAACTCAAAGAAGAACACATTCCACATGTTACAAAAATGTAAAGTCGTTTGCTATAACTGATCTTATGCACGTTAGCTTGCCAGAAATAAATATAACTTTTTTGCTCTATTTTTATTAACATCAATTTTTGTTCTATTTTTACTAAACTGGTCATATTCAAATTGCTAAATAAAACATTAAATATTGAAAAGCGACAAAGAATTTAATTACAGGAGAGCTGCCATTTTAATTTGATAAGCATATTGTAGCTTTAGATATACAAGTTGTGATTTATCAATTAATGATAGATATATCAATATATTATGAAAAATTGCCATCCCTAGTCTTCGTATTATATATTGATTGTTTGTTTGGAATCGATTCATGTATTCTGACATTCTCACTTAACTTTTACTTTAAAGTTAAAGTTTTTCCTTCTTTTTACATTCATAATGTCAGGTTGTATTATATTCGGGGTCGTACTATATTCGGGCCAATACGGTATATTTACAGTTTGTTGGCATTTAAGTGAAACGGCAACTAAACTAAAATGAGAGATAATCGATTATTACCTATTCTGAATGTTGCTGTTTAGTTTAGTCGCCAGTTTTATTGAGAGTTAAGAATCGAAGTAGCGAGAATTGTAATATTAAGATTGATTACCCGCCTCGGTGGCGTAGTTGGCTAACGCGCCAGTCGTGTTGAGCCAGACCACTTAGGACGGGAAGATCGAGGTTCGAATCTCGGTCGGGTAAACTGGGGGTGGTTTTTCCTAAATGGTTTTCCACTCTCCCTCCACGCAAATGCGGGTTCACTTCCTCTAAATTCAACCTTTCCCATTCCTAATCCATTAGTGTAATTAGTACTTAAGCGTATAACCCGAACGGGTAGTAAGACGTGATGCTAAATAATAATAATAATAATATTAAGATTGATTCTTGATTCTTTTGATACCAGTAAGAATTGAAGGTATTAAGGAATCAAGTTTGACAGCCCTAATTATTTATATTTTGTTCATTATAGCAAGATTGCTTATACAACTTTAAATTAAATCTCTTTAGTTAATTTAAATATATTTCCCTTTATCATTGGTCCTACCATAAGTATATTCAAGATACTTTGGGTCAAATTGACTCAAATTCTTCTTGGTTAAGTTTGTGATAGCTTTATATGGGAGTTTTATTTTGGAATCTTTGCGTAGAATATTTTGGCAAATATATAAATTTAGAATAAAAACAAAAAAAGATTTTGTTCATTAAATTTGTCTGAATTTAAATAAGCATGATTAATTTTAGAAGTATCAACTTATGAATACATTTAATTAGGCCTGGGCAGGATCCCATACTTAAAAAAATTTGGGAAATTGGATGTTCCCGAAACTTAAGTAGGAAACATTATTTCCCGGGATTTTTTGGGAAAATATTAATATGAAAAAAGTTTAAATTAAAGAACTTTATCAATGTCACTTTTTTATTTAATGTTCATTAAGAACATTGTTGATTTATTAAAAGTTAAATTAATGTTATCTTTTGATAATAATAGGAGTACCCGAAACTTGAGTGGATTTATTTTACAACTACTTTGTCAACACAACTGAGCGCCATTCATTAAATAACATAACCACACTAGGCTACATAATATAATTGATAATATTGACCCCAGAATAGATTTATGGCCAGAAAACATGTTTAGCGCAATATAATGATAAAGTGGTGTTTAACTATATATTAAAAAAAAAAATACACCATCACACCCATTTGCATGAAGACACATATGCTAGATTAATATTATTGATTAGAATTACATCCATTTGCTTTTGAATCACAAATAGTAATAGTTGGATGAACTAATATTTTTAGAGTCCATCAGCATTTTGTGAGAGATTTGGTAGTTAAATCTTAGGAGGTAACCAGGCATACTTGCTCAATTAAGAAATGTTTTGGCATTCTCGTGGATAAGACCGTGGTTCACTTTTATTCATTCAAATTAGTTTGACTATCTTGATGTCTTATTGTGTAAATAGTTATTAAAATTCGCGCCATGAATTCTTTACTTAAAAACCTTTTTATTCTTAAGATTGATTTTTAGAATTTATTTATATCTATACCAAAAATGCTTGAATACACAACTATATTAGTAACATTAGGCCTAGGTTTTTTATTTGGATTATTTAAAAATTTTAAATAAATTAATATCAAAATTTTGAGTGTACAAATTTTTTCTCTTGAAAAGCTTTACAAGATTAGAGAGTTTAAATGTATTGTTCATAGCTCTAGCTGCAACCGATTCAGAGTTTTTCTCCCTTTTCTTGACTATTCAAAAATATATTTTGACATCTACCACTATATTTTAACTAAATAGAAACTATAAAATTTGATCCCTTTCATCTATTGAATGAATGTGAAGGCTAAGTTTATATTAAAATTATAAATCTGAAAAATAAATATAAGTCTTAAGTGGAAAATTCCTTTTAGTTTGTTTTTTTTTTTTGTCCTATTCTTGAAGGAAACTGTTATTTCTCACCAGAAAGTTTCCCAAAGTAAAAAAGAGTTATTTG
>CABFWB010000530.1:174057-251477 GCA_902151455.1 Timema bartmani
TTTTTTTTTTTTGTCCTATTCTTGAAGGAAACTGTTATTTCTCACCAGAAAGTTTCCCAAAGTAAAAAAAAGTTATTTGGAATAGAGCACTAGGCTAAATCATGTTTTAAATTAGGAGGGATAGCCAGCACACTTACCTTGGTGATACTGGAGTAGAAATTGTTTAGATAGAACACTAAAAAAAACCCAAACACATTTTTAAGGACAAGATTTCACTGTCACAGACAGCTTCATCAGGTCAAGGAACCAAAGTAAAAAAAGTCATAACCACACATTCCTACATTCAAGTATTGAAAGTATAGAAATAGATAAGTCCTGAATCCATTATGTGGTTTTGAAACCTCTGATAGTTCTTTATTTTTTACTTGATTCTTCCCCAGTTTTGGATTCCTTTTTATTTTCCCCAGTTTTGTCTCTCTTTGAATCTCGCTTAGTTTTAGCTTTCCTTTAATATACCTCTCTTAATGCAGCTGTCTCTTTGATAGTTGACCATGCAAAGATAATTCCTCCCTACTCACAACCACTGCAATAAGTTTATCTCTCACTCACTGACCTTTCTGTTCTCAACACGCCTCCCCCTACCCACTCCCCACATCCCTTCCCATACCCTCGATATTGATGAAAGAAGTAGCTGTTTTCTTAGTCACTAGCAGCCTGGTGTGTGGAGCTCGTTAACAAAATTTTAAGAATCGATGAGTCAAATGCCAATCATTAGCTTACCTCATTGGCTTATCGACTGCCGTTATAGGCTGATGATCGGATCAACAATCGGCATCTGTCCAGCCATGGTAGTAATGAAAGCATCGAAATATTGAAGTGAAGTGTGTGTAAATATGTGATAGTGTTTTATTTTTCTAATATTCTTTTTATATGTATCACCACATCTTACCACCCATTTGGGCTATCAACTTCTATACTAACTACGATAATTGGTTAGGGATGATGAAGGTTGAATATAGAAGAAGCGTACCCACATTTGTGTAGAGAGAGAGAGAGAGAGAGTGGGAAACCATTTACTACCCTCACTACACCCAACCGGGATCAAACCATGATCAACCCAATATCAGCAGTCTAGTCTATTGCGAGAGTAGCGCCTTAGACCATGCGGCCACCGAAGCAAGTCATATTTATTTAATTACATATTATATTTTGCTTAATGCACTTTATTTCATACAATTTATAGAATTATAATGTTTTGTTGCATTATTATAAAAATATTTCAGCCAATGCTGATAATTCAAGCGATTATCACAACATACTACTACTACTTCAGATTTTTTTTTTTAGTTTACATTAATTTGTAATGCAGCGTACACTCTGAAAGGTATCAAACTTGCTTTGTAAGGCTACGATGCAGCTTATAATTAGTAAGGGTCATACTGCAATCAGTTAAGGCAAGAGTGGTGCTATCTTTCAGGATAATTAAAGTGTACGTATTACAACAAAATGACAAAATTTTAACATAAATGTTTATTTTTGAAACGAAGACAAAGTTTTTGAAGCTTTGCACACTCCTATAGTATTGTAAATGTCCTACATTTCTTATTGATAATGTTTGTACTCCTCCTTCTCCTCTAACCAGATAAGAGATTGCCTGGACCACACTGCAGCTCCAATGGATGGAGTGACCTTGGCTGAAGCACTACATAACCGAGGTATCAATATCCGCTACCTGGGAAAGATAGCGCAGATGCTAGCCAAGGTGAAGCAGCTGGAATACTTGTATGATATTGTGGTGGCAGAGCTGTTGATTCGAGCAGCCAAACACGTCTTCACTGCGTACATGCAGGTATGGAACGAAATGGAATGTTTGGAACACTTGTGATTTATTTAATTTTTTTATTTCGGGTGTTTATCACCATCATCATTATCATTATCACTGGACATTTTTGCCTCTGCGAGTCATCTGGGACAGCCTCTCCATTTCCTATTGATCTCTCCAAGCTTCACCCTCTGCCATGTGTCTCTAGTCTGCCCCTTTAGCCTTCATGTCCTTCTGTGCTTGGTCCATCCATCTTGTCCTTGGTCTTATAATTATCTGTATTGATTTCTTAGGTATTCGGTCCTCTATTCTCATCACATGACGCCATCTGCATATGCCATCACCTTGAATTCCCCTGATCTTCTGTTGTTACACCCTCTCTCTACCTCGTAGTTTAAGGCCACCGTAAACAACATAACGAGTATAGAGGGGCATAAGCTATGTGAAACATAAAAATAAATAAATAAGGAAATAAGCAGAGATTTTAAAGTAAATAGTCATTTAATAAGCAAGTATTTTCAACAACATCAACATTGTGGCCTCGACAACCCTAGCAGCGAAAGTAATTGCGAACATAAATTATAGGAAAACATTCTTTGGTAATACACCATAAACATAATTATTATTTATCAATAATGGTTTAGTGAAAGAAAACCTAAGTTTTACTATGGAACATTTTCTGGTTACAACAATAAGAACTGGATTAATACCAATGATAAATGATAACTGCATTTTAAGCTATTCACTCAAGATATATGCAAACGTAAATCTGACTATTCATGAAATCAAGTAAATACATAATATGATTCTACACAGTATAAAGTTCATTACGTAAAGTCTCTCAACAATAATATTTAAATGGTCCAATAAACAACGTCAACTCCATTAGTTGACACGTCCAATATTTTAGTTTCAAAAATATATAATAACATAAGACATGTTCTCATTACCGAGTCAATTGTTGCTATTTCTCCTTGATAGAGATGAGTCCACATTTTCACGCGATGCTGGTGAAAATCCACGTGGACGACGGCAGGAGCAGTTGTTGTTGGCAGCGATAGAGCTCAAGCGTTCAGTTAGGCGAGACATTATACGTCTTCTTTTTCACGACGCAGTATAGTGTTGCACTTCTATATAGATATAGTCTATCCATTGCCTTCGGTAGTAGCACTTCGGACCGTATGACCACCAGTGCCGGTCATCAGTCAACATAACAGTTTAAACGCACATTCAGATCTAATTACGTGAATACGGAATAATTCTCGTACTGAATCAATCCCGTCGACTCTGGACTCTTCACGTACATAATTATATAGCGAACCGAACATTTAAAGAACATTTAACTGCTAATTCTTCTTTACTCTTACTCGTACAGCACAATGACCACACGGGTCACATGTAGAACTCCGAATGCCTTTTACTTTTACTCGTACAGCTTTTACTCGTATAGCAAAATGACCACACGGGTCACATGCAGAACTTCGAATAATCTTTTACAATAATGGACATAGGTTATATACAGTGCTAGTTGCGTATCACAAAAAGGGGGGTGGTAACCTTCCAGTTGGCCGGTGACGTTCTTGGGCAGGTGGAAGTCTCGCCATCTCTTGGGAATTCAGCATGTAGGTCTATGATTGGATAAACCGCTCGGTCCAACGGATTTGGTGTCTTGATATTCAAATCCTCCCCGGACGATTGGCTTACTACGTACAGTGGTCTGTAGTTCGCCCCGGCGAGGTCAGGTGACGTCATCTTGTCTTGATAGAATTATTATCATGAATTTGCGCCCGCTAGTATCCAACTAGACGGTCAGATGTAAGCAACAAGTGCGGGTACTCACGATACATTTGCCCCACTCGCCAATTAGGACGTTTATTTAACTTGCGAGCAATCTTCGTGTCTCGGACAGCAGATCCAGGCGGTAAGTAATAGAATGGAATTATTATTTGAAATTGAATTGTGGTTGTTGAAGGAGTATAGGGCAGAAAGAGACGTATTAATAAAAGAACTGTATTAGGACTGGATTTACAATAGTGAAGATTACTATTGTTTTGTGGCTATTCTTCGTAGTTTCTTGGAGCGGGTAGTAAGATCGATCAGGTGGAAATAGCTCAGGTGGGTAAATGTAACATAACAATGTTACACTGTGACCCTGCACTTCAACACTTATGTCATATATTACAATGTTAAATAGAATCAGTGATAAAACGCTTCCCTGTCTCACACCTCTTTCTGTTTTAAACCAGTCAGTGTACTTATCTTCTATTCCTACACAATTTTCCTGCTTATCACGATCCCTTCTCCCACTCTCCATTTTCTTGAAGGCTATCATGATATCTTTACCATATTCCCATCTTTTCTCAACAAACTGTCTCGGCACAAAGATTCGGTCAACCATAGATTTTCCTTGTTGAAAGTCGCATTTTTCTTCCCTCGCTGTTTCCTCTATTATTCATTTAACTTTTTGTAGAAGTAGTTTTTCATATATTTTCAGGCAGCGACACAGCAATGTATTTCTCTTCTAATTATCACAGTTTGACTTGCTCCCTTTTTTTATATATATGAGCACAAAAACCCTTTTTCTCCAATTCGTTGGTATCTTCCTTTCATTCCATACCACTCACATTACTCTGTACAACCACTGCATCCCTATTGCTTCCGCTGCTTTATCATCTCAACCGTCAATTCATCTATTCCTGGTAATTTCCCATTTAGTAGCTCTCTCGCTGCCATCTCCAAATCCCGTTTCCCTTTCTATAGTTACTGTTTCTCTCAGCTCTCCTCAGCTATTTATTTCTGATCCTTCCAATAAGTCCTTAAATTCTCTTTTCTCTACTGAACTTCTCCAGTTGTACCCAGTACTTTAGTCAGCATCTAAGTTTTGTTTTGTTTTTAACCACCCTATAAATTATTTCTTGTGTTCTTTATAGTTTTCTTTTAGTTCTCCAAGAACTTTTCCCAAGATTTGGCCTTCACAAATTTAATCATTTTTCCTGCTGGTGTAGTGAGTCATTTCCATTTCTCCCCCTTCTTCTCTGTTCTGTCTTGACACCCCCTTTTTGAGGGGGGAGGGATATTTTACCTTGGTGGTTTCCTACTACTCCTCCACATAAATGTGGGAACATTTTCTCTAAGATGTTACCTGCCTCATCCACACACCATAAGTGTAATTAAAATTGGGATAATCTAAATAAGATTAAAAAACATGCTCTAAATCATTAATATCTTGTCAGATTTTCCTCCATGATAGTGATAGGATCTCCCATCCCTCTGGGAATCAAACTCTCAGGTGGTTGAACAACATTTGAGGAAAAATAATCTTAAATAAAGTTTGGTTGAATCTTTTTATGATACATATTCTTTAATTTGCCTACAAATTTCGAATTTAAATCTTAAAAAATATTATGAACATAAGAGTAAATAGCCAATATGCTATTCATAAATTTGATAGCGTTGAAACAGAGTTTAACTTTAAGCAAAGGATTTTAATGAATATTTATATGGGTGATTCTATTGATATTCCGGTTTCCATCATCTTAACTGGGAAATATTGCATTGGGTTCTGTTGAAGTATTTTAACACTTAGATTATGTTGCGGGATTAAATTTTGGCTTTAATAATTATGAAGTTTCACCAATAAAGATATTAATAGCTAAGGTAATCAATTAGGCCCAAATCCATCACTACTCAGATATAATGTTTACAATACATTACATCTTCAGGTATGGGCTAGAGCAAGTTGCTTGATAGAGGATATAGGTGTTGGCTTACGTTCTTGTTAGATGAGTATATTTTATTCAATAGTTAGAACATGGTGTGTCAAGGCTGTGAGCCATTATGTGGTAATCTTGGTGGGCAGGAGTTAAGATATATGGCTAGGTGGGATGTAGTAGTGAGCTCGGGTAGATGGCGGGATGGTTCGGTGAGCTACCGTGGTGAACAGCGTATTAGGGAATGGCTTAGTGAGCTGTGGTGAACCAAGGAGGTAGGAGGGATAGCTCAACTAACTACCACTGTGAACCAGGGAGGAAGGAGGGATGGCTCAGCTAACTACCACTGTGAACCAGGGAGGAAGGAGGGATGAGATTTGCATGGATGCAATTAAACAGTACCATTTTTAATGTATTCATATATTCAAGTTACACTAACTAATTGTTTTGTTCTCAGAGCATAGAACTGATGAGCCTGTCTGTTGGTGTGGGCCACTTCTTGAATTGTTTTCTGTCTTCCTGCCAAGTCCCACATCCACAGCAAGTGCCAGATGAGGTAAGTAATGTGTGATGTTTGTGCGACCTTCACATACACTTGTGTATTTACAGGGAGAAGCTAATGTGGACCCTATAGGGGAACTTAAATAAGTAAGTACTTACTATTAGAATTTTGTCAACATAGGTGGTCTTGGGGTAAAGTGCTCGCCTCAGGACCCGGTGTTCATTGGTTCAAACCCAGCCAAGGTCAATAGATTTTTATTGATCAATAAACAATCGAAGCACAACTTCCTCTGAAGGGCAAGTAAAGCCGTTGGTCCCATGTTGATTTTGTCTTGTTAAAGAACCCTGGAAGGTATGTGAAAATACTATTTCCGGCAAAATTGGTAGACTCAGTGTGGAAGGCAACGAGAAAGCACTAACCAGCCGAAGGGCTGTGTTCATGCTAAACTCCAGATGCATAGAAATCACATCAAACCAACCTTGGGTTCTTGATTTAAGAAGAATAAGTTTATAATTTTATCTTGTTGTCCAAGCAGTGAATTCTTCCACTTTGAGCGAAGATTGGATGTTTAATCTCAAATGTAAGGGTGTTTATTTATTCATTTTATGTTGACACACTACAGTAAAACATTGAATTTATATATTTATCAAAAATATTTTTGCAGTCACATGATATAATGTTAGGAAACAAAGGTATTTGGAGGGTTTTGAAATCTAGTTGTGAAGAAGATTGAAAAAGGTGACTTGGATGGACAAGGTGAGGAATGAAGGGATGTTTAAATGGGTAGGAGAAAAGAGGTGCCTCAATGGGCTGATAAGGAAGAGAAACAGTCTTGGTTGGGTTACAGACTACATAGGGATTGTTTAATGATGAGGATTATGGAGGGAAAAGAGGAAGAAGATGGTTTAGAATGCTAAGAGATATCAAAGGAAGAAGCTACTAAAGGATGAAAGAAGGTGTTCATGACCTAGGAAAATTGAAGATGTCCAGTTGATACCTATCTTGGGACAGATCCACAGAAGAAAAAGAATATCAGGAAACCAACATGGAACATTATGTTTTTGGCTTCATACTTGTGGAAATTAAAATTTAGCCCTGCAAACCATGGAAAAAGCTGGAGAAGTCTTCAAACTTACTTTTACAGCGTGCACTATTTTTGAGAAAACCAAACTGTTGCCAGCTAAAAAAGAGAACACACATAACTAGGTCTGTCTACACACACTAGCGATTCTTTATTTGCTGTCCACATTACTGTCTGGTTTGTCGTCAGTTGCCGGTCTACAATATGAATATTAATAATACAGAGGTGTTAAAATTCAAGGTATAAAAATACCAGCATTGTTTAGAACAAGTCTGAAAGTATATAATGATAAAAAATTTAATAGAAAGATTATGAAGTGAAGTTTGCCAATCAATAATATCAAACCTGAATGAGCTTTCAGCTAAAATAAAAGCGGGCAAAATTATGTAAATGTAATTAATATTTTCATAAGCAGTTATATAGATTACTAAGTTTAAACTAGAGTTAACCTTTTTTTATGTGTACGTACATGTAAACCTACTTTTATATATGATAGCAACTTAGTCATTCATGTCAGTGGAGGGAGGTAAGGGAACAAAAGTTGTCAGAAAAGTACTTTTTAAAGCCAACCTTAAAATTATTTGATATATTGGAAATCTAATCCAAACAAATAGGTTATTGGCATTTAGAGATGAAAAATTTTCACTAAAACTATCAGATTATTGAATCCCAGAGGATCTATTCCTAAATGGTTTATTCATAATATTCAATTACAGTAGAGGTTTGCGAAACTTCAAAACAAACATTTGAAACAAATTCTGGCTCAAAGCTTTGGCAATAAAAATTTGGACAGCTAAAATACTCCATTTATGTTCATTTATAGCCATTCTGAGCTTTTTTGTACATTACAAATTAATATTCATATGATTTTTTTTTCAAAGAAATTGAATTGCATGTTGTGATAATAGCTTGATTTAGCAGATTGAAACAAAATATGACAAAAAATTGTGTAATAAAGCACTTTCCAATTAATTTTAGTGTAAAAATTAATATAAATAACCACAATTTTTTCAGGCATAAAACAACTAAAAGAAAATATTTCAACTTCGAGAATATATCATACATTCGATTCGAGTTTGCTTCAAATTCTAAATTTGGACTTTACACACCCATAAGTTACAGAAAACCTTTTCTGAAAAATAATTGATTAATTCAATTCCATGTGGGAAAATAATCCTGAATATCCCAACAACATAAATATTTTAAATATACAAAAATATATTTTTTTAAATTCAATAAAACCTTTTAGCTTTAATATTGTGTATAATCATATTCTTTCTATGGAGGGTTTTCAATAAATATAGGGGTGTGCAAAGTTTTTTTTTTTTTTTTTTAAGTGAAGTTGACTTGAAGCTGAATTGAAGTTCGAATATTATTCTATTTAACTTTGAGTAAAAATATTATGTTTACATTGAGTATATTTATCTGAAATCAAACTAAATATTACATTTATTTTTTCTAATCACTAATATTTGTAGCTTATTGCCAACATATAAATGGTATATTTACTTTACCTTTGTATTAAAACACTTTTTTTTATGCGTACAGCCTGAGTGCGTAGTAAGAAAACATGCATTCTTTAATATCATTGCCTCCACACAAATGTGGGCTCACTTCCTCTAAATTCAACCTTCACAATTCCTAATCCATTAGCATAATTAGTACTTAAGCGTATAACCCAAACGGGTAGTAAGACGCGGTGCTAAATAATAATAATAATAATAATAATAATAAAAAATAATAATTTAATATCATTGGATTTGCCCTGCATGGTGTTTTCACACACAAGATAAAATTAACAAAACACAAGAGTTAACGGATGTTCAAGAACAAGAACGTTATAGAAAAATACGAGTTTAAGTTAATTTGGCGGGCGCATTTATATGTTTGAGAAGTCCAGTGTTACAAAATTTTGATTTTTATGTTTTACAAATCAACAAGGAAACTTTTGATTTTATGAATCCATTTAAATCTTGCCATGTGAATTACTAAAAAAATATAGTTCTGACTATGAAAGCGCATGCGCCTAAAGCAAATCTTGAAATAATACTTCCTTGATGATAATTATTTCATTCATAAATTAATTCTTCATGTAATGTTTATAAAATAACATTTTTTTAAATATTCTATTTGATTTGATTGTCTGGAGTTAACTGATGTAATTTGGTGACTTGAAATCTTGCCATGCCATTACCACACCATGTGTACTATGACAACCTACCATATCCTACACAGCGCTGTGCCGTGTATGGCCACGGAAAAAACCATGATGTGTGTAAGGAGCCCTATTTTGTGATGCACGCACATTATACATTGTGAAGGTTTTTATCCTTCAATATATCAACAATTTTTCTACTCTAGAGTTGTAACCTAGAAATACTTGTTGTCACAGTTGCAAGGACGAACGTCCAAGCGGCGCAACAAACGAAAGGGTCGTATCAACCCTTTCTCTAACGCTGACAGCACCGAATGGGCTAACCTGACTCCCAAGCTCTTGTGGAGCCAGTTAAAGGGAGAGCTCAAGGCCTACTTCGACTTTGAGCTGGTGCCAGACTCCATTGATTCGGCAGTTGAAATCTTCTCCCTTCAAAAGATCTCTCTGCTCAGGTAGATCCAAACAGAATACATAATTTAGAACAGTCAAATATTATTTTCTTGTTATTTTTGTTCAGTGTAAATTTTTATGCACTATATAAAAACTTAAAGTTTGTATTACTATTTTCATGTTACTTTAAGTATTGTTTACCCGCTTTGGTGGTTTCATGGTCTAAGGCGCTACTTTCTCAGTAGATTAGACTGCTGACGATGAGAATATCGAGATTTGAATCTTGGTTGGGTGAACTAAGGTTTTTTGTTCTAAAATGATTTTCCACTCTTTCTCCTTGCAAATGTGGGTACAATTCCATAAAAATATTACCTTTTTCATACATAAAACCATTAGCGTAATTAGTACATAAGCGTATAGCCCGAACTGGTCATAAGGCGCGATGCTAAAACAAAAGTTTTAATTTGTTTGATTCTTGAATAACAAAGCACTTTTCGAAGCTTTCAAACTATTTCAAAGGTTCATTGTTAAATTTTGAATGTAGTAAATATAAGTGAAATGAAATAAATTTGGATCTATTTGAAAAATTTACTACTTAGCCTTTTATCTGAGAATAATTTGTTAATTATGTTGATTTTATTGATAATTAACTGTGTCAAAACTTTACACCCTTTTATTTAGTAAAATACGTCATTGTTCTTTGCCTCTTTTTTTCCCCCCCACCTTATATTGCCATTAAAAATAGTACCAACTGAACTCACATAATTTTCTTCTTAATATTACCTGCCTCGGTGGCGTAGTTAGCTAACGCGCTAGTTTCGTGTTGAACTAGACTGCGGAGGACAGAAAGATCAAGGTTTGAATCTCGGTCAGGTGAACTGGGGGTGGTTTTTCCTGAATGGTTTTCCACTCTCTTTTGTTCTTTCTCTCTCTCTCTCTCTCTCTCTCTTTCTCTTTCTCTCCACACAAATGTGGATTCACTTCCTCTAAATTCAACCTTCCCAATTCCTAATTCATTAGGATAATTAGTACATAAGTCTATAACCTGAATGGGTAGTAAGTAAAATAAATAAATTCTTATTATTCATATAACCAATCAAAACTGAGTCCAGAAAATGTATTTGTCTCACCCAAAGACCATTGGCTAAACTATATATAAACTCAGCATGACCTTAGTGTTCTGGTAATCTTGCGCAGGTCAAACATATCTGATTCCCATTTCCAGGTGTAATTTTTTTTAATTTGCAAATTTGATACTCGATGTGGCTTTATACATTACCTAGATATCATTTCAATATACCAAGCTTCGCTATTCATATACAATTATTGTCATTGTATAAAGGGTAATATAAAGTCATTCCCGAGTCACCAGTGGCTCTGGTATCAAGCTCATGGTTGCCGATGATTTCCAGACGTCCATCACAGACTCTGCCTTAAACTATGAATGTAGAATGATCCTGAGCACTGGACGAACCCTGGATAGCTCAGTGGTAGAGCATTGGTACATTAAATCAATGTTCCCAGGTTCAATACCTATGTCCAGGTGTCATTTTTAAAATCTACAAATATCATACATGATCTTTTTGTTTTGGTATTTTACTAACTACGTTTTAGTAGGGTTTTTTTTTCCCCGCAAATACATTAAGGTAGTGTATATAAATAAATAACACTTTTTTTAATGTGAGGCTGGATGTGTGAAAAAATTATTCATATTGAAGAAACAGAATCTCCATTTAATTAGAGTTTACTAGTTGTGAAGGTGGCGTGACCTTGCCACCATCTTGTATGTTGCACTGAAACTCAGGACCATTTCTTTTGCTGTGCCGATGTGTCAATCTCCGCTGCATTGTTGTGTCATCTATAAATAAAACGCAACTTCTGTAAATAATTTTATTTAAATTTTCTTTTAACTATCTTAGATACCCAAAAAGTACTTTACTCTCTCAGGTTTCATCAATGGTTTGCATATAACTAAGTTCTATTTTTTTAGGGTCGAGTTCTCTTAACCATATTTTATGTTTGTATAATTTTATTGGTAGCTATTACTTTTTCCTGACACAATTTGTTTTATTTATTTTTCAGATCCTTTTGTGTAAAGACTGGTGTTCAAATTCTTTTGAAGGAATATTCTTTTGAATCAAAGAATCGACTAACTTTCTTTGAAGAAGATATTATCAATATTTTTCCTGTTGTTAAACATATCAATCCAAGGGTAAGTGCACCACAAAAACAAATATTATTTAGCCGATCATTAACAATAATTATAACGATAAACATGAATTGTAGGTCAACAGAAAAACATTTTGGGGGCACGTTGGGCTCCTTCATTTGAAGAGGATAACTAAATACTTAACTCAATAAATGTCAGTGGTAGTGTTGACCAGATGTATAGTGTGGTGGCCTCTGTTCCAGGAGTTTTTCCTGGAACAGGTACACTGAAGATACTTTTTTTGACATCACAATTTCCTATCCTCTTTAAAGACAAATACTAGGCATCATATTTACATCTTCACCCCCAAATCCTCATTCCTGTTTCCTTGGGTTATAAATCTTATCAGTGATGACCAGAACTGACATTAAAACTTATGAGACAAAGAAAAAGCATATTGAATTTCGTTGAAAAATTAATGTTAAAGTGACTTTATTCACTTCTACAACAGGCAAGTGATGCATACAACTTTTATACGACGGGTCAGACCAAGATCCAGCAGGGATACTTGAAAGACGGTTATGAGCTGATCAGCGAGGCCCTGAACCTTCTGAACAACGTGTATGGGGCGATGCACCCGGAGATTGCACAATGTTTGCGTATGCTGGCTCGACTTAACTACATCATGGGGGACCATGCCGAGGCCATGGCTTACCAGCAGAAAGCGGTGCTCATGTCAGAGCGTGTGAATGGAATCGACCACCCATACACCATCACCGAGTACACACATCTAGCACTTTACTGCTTCGCTAACAGCCAAGTTAGTACAGCACTAAAGCTGCTGTACCGAGCTCGATACTTGGCCCTTCTCGTCTGTGGAGAGAACCATCCAGAGGTCGCACTTTTAGATGTGAGTCAATGTGCTCTACTTTTATTAGTACAAATACTTATATTTTTTAAGTTCTCTAACACATTTAGTGGTAACATTGCTTATTTATTAATTTAATAAACATTGAAAATAGGATAGAAGGGCAAGAAAAATTTAGGCCTTAAAGTAAAGTTGGATTGAATCTACTATTTTATGAATCCGAATTTGAATCTTGAAAAAATCACGAAACTAAGAGGAAATATAAAAATAGAATAATATAAAATACAAATAATAACTAAATGTTAAATTTCTTCTTATAATCCATTAATTGTAACATTAATACATTCAGTTAAGTGTTAAATTACTGGACTGGGACTTGATTGCTAAGCTCATCCTATAATTATAATTGGTTCTGAACAACCAATAAGCAGTATTAAAGCTCTAAAATAAATTTAACTTGAAAAATTGAAGAAAAAAAAATATTTTTTTTTTCAATCTTTCATCTTGAATCTAAAATTTTCTCAAATCCTCTAACATCCTGAGGGATTCGAGTGTCCCATCCCTACCATAAAGTTAACAACTAAAACACATCACAATAATTTTTGAGTCGCATCGGGTCAATTCTTCATTATAAGAGATTAAACAGTGAATTGACCATGGTTAGAGGTTGATCGCTGTTTCATGGTTGGATGACTGGACAGACGGAGGAGTGGAGGGGGAAGGAAGGGATGTATGGGTGTTATTTTCTGATGTTTATAATAGAACTCCAAGTGTCAAACACTCCCCCAATATCTGCAACTTACTGGTTCTCCCTAAATTTTCTGACCAGCCAAAATCAGGCCAAAAGATCCTACTCATGCATCAAACCAAGACCAGTATTTGCAATGATTCACCAACCTTCCTTTTCATTTAACAGCAGGCTCACACACAAGGAGCACCCTATGAAAGAGCATTATTGGTGCCCATTCACATACAGCTGTCCGCGGAATGTCGGATCCCAAAGGTGCAGACTTCTGATGGCAACACATTATTCAGTTCAAGTCAGCAGTCTTGACCTTTCAATTTGATCTGACAGGTAGAAGACGATGGCTGTCAGAATATTTACCCTACACACACATTCATTACCAACAGCCCCGGATACTTGCTTTAGTGTCGAGTGATGACAGGGCGATCAGATTTCAAATCCCGGTCTAGTATACTGAGGGTGGTTTCTCCTAAATGGTTTTCCACAGCGATCTGCAAGTATTCTTATTTTTGATCCAGCATTAAATAGATACTCAGGATCAAGATCGACAGATTTATGGGCTCATAATTTATTGCTTTTTGGAAAAGTTTACTCTTCTCTCCGCTTGTTGCAGATGTGGTTTGTGAAATAATGCACAGTTACAGGGGTTGTATAACCCAACTTTTATCTTTTATATTTATCTATTTAATCCAAGCAGTGCTATCTTTACAGTGAAATCAAAACTGAAAAACAATCAGCTGTTGACAGTCAACATTGCAGTCCAACTAAGACTACCAGTTTACTCTCTTAACCTGGCTGTGACAGTGAAAGTCTATCCTTAAAAATGTGGTTGTGTTTTTTTTAGTCATTTATCTAAACAATTTTTACTCCAGTATCACTAAAGTAAGTGTGCTGGCTATCTCTCCTAATTTAACCAGTATATTTAAAAAGTAATTCTCTAATTTACTATGGCTCTATTTTTTTTAATATAAAAAATAAGGATGAAACCTATTTTATTTAAGACATTTGTCTCTTAATTCATCAAAAATAAATTAAATAACATTTGTTTTTTATTGACATAATTAAGTTTTAAAATCATATATTCATTCAACCCAAACTCGGCTTGTTACTCAGGAGCTTTACAAAAAGTTGGCTCAAGACCGACGGGAATTAAAAAAACTAGCTTGCAGTCCCCTAGTTATCCAAACTCCTCCCACTGAAATGTGTGTACACTTACTCTAAATTCAAGTTTTCTCATCCCTAATGAATTAGCCTAGTTATTGTGCGTGTGTTTTCTTGAATGGTTAGTGGGACATGGTGGAAAATAAAAAAAAAACTGTCCAACATAAGTATTTGTGTACTGTTCCTAGTTGTGTGTAAATAAAACAATGATTCGTATTAATAACTAATAAAACACATTGTGCACAAAGTAAAAAAAAAAGGTAGTACTGAACAGTCTGTACTAAAAGGAAAGTTTGAAGAAAAAACACTTTATTTACAAATTATAAAATAAAAAAGTAGGACAAGCAACATGATTGAGAGAATCTAAAATCTTGTTCAGGCAAACCCATTGGAAGACCTAGACACAGAATATGGGAGGATAACATTAGAATGGACGTGAAAGAAACAGGGTTTAATGAGGTGGACTGGCTAGAACTAGCTCAAGATAGGAATAGGTGGCGTACTTTTGTAAGTGCAGCAATGAACTTTCGAGTTCATAATGCCATTGAGTAAGTACGTAAAAATAATAATATTGAAAATTAGGGGTCTACAAGCTTGGGGAGTACATTCATAATTTTAAAAAGTTAAAAGTATATATTTGTTTATTTTAAAAGTAAAACAGCATGTTTAAAATGTTAAGTCGAAACAAATACAAAATGCTAATAATATATATAGACATATTGTCCTTAAAATAAGAAAACGCTCATTTTTATATTTAGTAAATACTTTTGTTTAAAAAAAACTCTAAACAATGGAAACAGTGGTTTTTAAATTGGAAATAATACTTAAAAAACATTATTTGAAAAAAATAACACCACTAAAATAAAAATATAATAGAAAAAAATAATTAAAATGATTTCAACATTCATGTGTTGAAGACATTAAAATTAAACTCACATTGCAAATTAAGGTCATAAGATTGACATTTTAATGAGCTAATTATATCCCCAAAATAATATTTCGTAACTTATTATCTTATATTAAAATGTAACACTAATAAGTAGTTAGAAATTGAAATGTTTCATATTTTGTTTATTATGTACTTGGAAGAAGGTATATAGGAAAGGCGGAAAGAAAACATACAAAAAAGAACAAACACATTATTGCTTTTACAATGAAAAGAAGAACACAGTTCACACTTTACATTGCTGCCACTAGACAAAGAGGTAAAGACTGCCTCTTGAAGAAAATCTTTCATTAACACCCAATCCCCCAACCTAGGTTTCATTCTATTGGAACTCATCAGGAAGGAGTGTAACATGTCCAAGGCAACTTCCTAAAAGAGGAAACCAAAAAACACAAAAGGGAGAAAAAGGAAAATGGTAAAGAATTCTAGGCCACTTAGATAGGAATATGTAAAAGGCACAAATAATGATCGAATTTATTTGGCAAAAATATCAAATTAGTTTACTGGTCTCTCACATTATCATTGTGAAATTTGATATTAATTCAAACAGTTTGTGAAGTTACTGAATGATTTATAAGTGAAACTGCCAATATTTCCTAAATTAAATAACCTATACTTACAATTGCGTTTTGAAAATGGATTTGTACATACATCAAAAGGAAGTTCAAAAATGACGAGCCTACAAAATTTTTGATCTCGATCTTGAGCTTTAATAGATATTAAGAGTCTTTGTTTTTTCTCTTCTGCTGAAGAAGGGGACTGATGTTTCCCAAAAATTACATAATTATGTGTTTTATTGTGTATTCGTTGTGAACTTTGAGGCTTACAGTTTTCTAGTAAGTGTGTAGGTCTTGCCCTTCTACCCTCTTAATATTTAGTTTAATTCAGCTGTTTAGGGTCATTTTTCCTTTATTCATCATAATTTGTAAGTAACGTTAGCTTTTTTATCAACAATTTTAGAATAATCAATTTTTACTAGGTTTCTTTTTTTTTTTTTTTTTTTTTTTTTTTTTTTTTTTTTTTTTTTTTTTTTTTTTTTTTTTTTTTTTTTTTTTTTTTTTTTTTTTTTTTTTTTTTTTTTTTTTTTTTTTTTTTTTTTTTTTTTTTTTTTTTTTTTTTTTTTTTTTTTTTTTTTTTTTTTTTTTTTTTTTTTTTTTTTTTTTTTTTTTTTTTTTTTTTTTTTTTTTTTTTTTTTTTTTTTTTTTTTTTTTTTTTTTTTTTTTTTTTTTTTTTTTTTTTTTTTTTTTTTTTTTTTTTTTTTTTTTTTTTTTTTTTTTTTTTTTTTTTTTTTTTTTTTTTTTTTTTTTTTTTTTTTTTTTTTTTTTTTTTTTTTTTTTTTTTTTTTTTTTTTTTTTTTTTTTTTTTTTTTTTTTTTTTTTTTTTTTTTTTTTTTTTTTTTTTTTTTTTTTTTTTTTTTTTTTTTTTTTTTTTTTTTTTGTCATTTTTATTGCACTAATCTTTTTATGTAATATTCCTTAATCTCTAATATGTAATTAAATAAACAAGATAGAATTGTAACATGTATATGTGTGTTGGTTTCCAGAGTAACATTAGTTTGATCCTGCATGCGGTCGGTGAGTATGACCTCTCCCTCAGGTTCCTAGAGAAGGCGCTTGCACTCAATATCCGCTACTACGGTCCAAAGTCGCTCAAGGTTGCTGTAAGCTACCACTTGGTGGCTCGGACACAGAGTTGTATGGGAGACTTTCGTTCAGCGCTCAATAATGAGAAGGAGACCTATGCTATATACAAACAGCAGGTAAATATTTTTACTGGGCGGGGTCTTACTGAAGGAAGCTGTTTTAATGTTTCAAACCTTCCTTTCTACCCCCCTCACTTCTCCCTCCAAGCATTATTGTATTCCGACCCGATACCTAGGCTAGTAGTTTATTGTAATCCTATAAAACTCCGTAACTTCATTTATGTTTTTAGCACTAGAAGGACCAGAAAGCCGCCTTTAAAATACGATAGGTCTTAAATATTTTTCGCAGGCATCTATATTTCACTACTTGTTCCAAAAGTCCTTGAAAAAATCAGACCTTTAGTACATTTTTTAAATAAAGTTACCAAACCCCACCCCCTACCTAGAAGGATGGTGAGCATTCAATTTGACCGGAGACACTGTTATTTCCTAAGCATAAAAAATCATGAAAGTGTTTTTATTTTTCTATATTCTTCCTGTTTATGATTGATATTTATTGCAATCCCCGCCATTCACAAGTGTTTATTGTATACTATACCTCAGTTTTAGCTTATGTGGTGCTGACTGACAGCTCACAGCTGACTTCTGACGGCTTTGAAAAGCTACCAGACCAAATTATGTATCCCTACGCCGAACCATATGATCTGCAAAAAACATGTCTTTAGCAGTTGTCACTTCTGACAGTCAAAATTTAGGTATATACCTAAATGTTGACTGTCAGAAGTCAGCTGTGAACTGTCAGTCAGCACCACATAAGCTAAAACTGAGGTATAACCTCCTCTCATTTCACAATTTTATTTTAGGCCTTGTCACAGCTGGACCATTCAGCTTTTAATAGATTTGTGTTTGTTTAAATGTATTGCCAAATATTGTACATATTTTAATGTATTTGTATTTTACCTAGGGTTGAGCAAGTATTTGGATATTCAAATTAGATTTTAGAAGTAGTTAGAACTTTCTTAAAATTTCTTAGTTTAGCTAATTAAATTCAATTTTAAAATATTACTTCATAACGAATAGTCCCTTAATATTGTATTTTACTTGTTTAAAAAATAAATCACTTGTATTAATTTATGTTAAAAATCCAAATTTGTATAGTCTTAACTCTTTTCACAAAATATTACGATTTAAAAAAAAGTTTGTGTTTATATGCATTGATCTTTTACAGAAATTAAACTTGAAATATTTGTGATACAACTATTGTTTTATATTATCAAACTCGAATCAGAGAGGAAAATTTCTACTCATACACCCCTAGTTATAAATACTCTGTTTTCCACAATCTAGTGATGTGTATTTGTTGTGTGCTGTAGTTGGGAGAGACCCACGAGAAAACTCGGGAGTCGTCGGATTGCCTGCGCCACCTCACGTCTCAAGCTGTAGTACTGCAGAAGAAAATGAATGAGATCTACACAGGCAAACCTGGTGCGACTTTGCCTCCCATACAAATACAGCCTCCTTCCATGGGTAGTGTTCTAGACATGCTCAATGTTATCAACGGTATACTCTTTGTTCAAATCAGGTGAGAGCTTTCTTTTCCAAAATGTTTTATGGAATAAAACCCCAGTGTCAAGTCAGAATTTGCCACATGCTCAGGGCAGCCAAGTACTTTGGTCACTATTATTATTATTATTATTATTATTATTATTATTATTATTAGCACCGCGTCTTACTACCCATTCCGGTTATACGCACTTACGCTAATGTGCAATGGTAGGGTGATTGTGAGATGAAATGGAGGACCTACAGTTTAACGTGGAATCCGAACCACGGTAGAGGCCTGGCACTCCTCACATTCACAAGTTGTGATTAATACACATCTTGTCAGAGGTGAAGGAAGGGCTTGGCAATCAGTTAAATCTGTGCCGGGACCGAGGATTGAACCCCGGACCCTCAGCACAGAAGTCTGACACCTTACCTCTAGACCACCAGGTCACCTTATTTGGTCACTATTTATTCAAATAAAATTAAGAGTTAACATTTTAATTCTTATTAACAGCCAACAAGATATCGAGAACTTCAAGGCAGAAATTGAGAAGAGGCAGTTGAAAGATGTCTCCCCCACACCATCCGAAGAAAAGACTGAAATTGCAACTGTGAAACAGAGTTGAACTTTGCATGAAGAGGTTTCCAAATTTGTGTGTTTCTAGTGGAAAATATCCGAGTTTGTTTTCATAGGGAAGTTGTGTAACTTAGAACATGAATACGTTCAGTTCCTCCTGCTACACTGACGTTTGCCGAACTGGCGTGACGGAAGGCCGCGTTGTTTCACATGACCAAGTGAATCTCTGCAGCTCATCACTGTAGCAGAGCTTCCTGCAATGCAAATCGGATATTAATTGTTAGACATTTTATTAGATACCTGAGTTAGCTACTAGCAAATTTTGTTTTTTGTTTATTCTCAAAAAAACAAACTATATGAAATAATAGTCTAGTTTTGTAGTTGTTGTTTTTTGTGTTGGTAAACACACTGAGTTTGTATTTTCTTTATTTGTGTCAATGGATACACTGAGTTTGTATTTGTTTTGTTCTGGTATTTGTAGTTATATTTTCATAAGAATGGTAGCATCGTTTTAATTTAGTCGACATTCCATCATAGCCATCAAATGATTTACAGGCCCCATCAAGATTTAAATTCGTGCAGTTCTCAAAATCCTCATTGCTGCTGTAATCACCATTCTTGAAACTCTTTTCAAACTGACTTCAAATGTTATTTGTCCTGGTGTATCAACAAATATGAACGAATTGGATAGAAATGGTTTTATATGATATTCATCTTACATTTGTAACTTATTTGATAGTTTTCTCTTGTCTCATCTTCATCTTAAACACTTTGGTTACATTGTTTTTTAGTTTTTATTTGTTATTGAAAGTGTGTTTATAGATTGAATCTGACATGTCGTTGTTACAATGTGCGCAAATAAGTAATTCGGGAGTTTTCTACAACATAAGCCTAAAATAGTAAATTCATTGATGAATATAAATGTTTGATAATTTTTCAAATATAATTTACACTTTTATGTCTTGAAATATATATATAATTTTTAATGGCTCACCCTATGATACTTGTTGTTTAAAGTATCTCTTAATACTTCATTTCAATTTAGAATGTCACAAACCTTTAGTTTATGCAAGACATGCCCTTCTTCCTGGTTAAACAAAATCTGAATAGTAAAGTCTATAATTATCAACTAACATTGTTTCGTAACCCAAATTGTTTGTGCATTTAAAGACAACCCATAGATAAACCATATAGCTTGTTATTTTTTAAAAAATGTGTTTGTAAGGTTAATAAAATAAGTATATTAGTATAGTTTTGAAATAGCCTTAAACATGTTTCAGGCTAATCCTAAAATAATAAGAGTTTTTTCCTTATTATTGAAAATATCTCGAAGTATGCGTTTGGCTGGATATTGGTTTTCACCTCCAAAGGGTATTGACTACACAGTTGATATTTTAGTTCCTTTAATGCAGTGTCGGCAACCTTATCTTGAACGTGAATCATTTCAAGACTTTGCCTACTGGCAATTTGATCAACAAACTTAGACAAAGATAGCAAATTGAAAAGGTTTATTAAGTAATTGCTTTATGTTAAAGGTGTGCAGTGGTTCAAAAACTTTGACTTTGGTTGGAAAAACTTGTCAAAGGAGGAGTTTTTATTGAATCAAAATCAAAGCTGACAACTAAAAAAGGCTTTGGCAATAAATATTGAAAGTTAAAATACTAATTTATTGCCATTCTTAGGTGTCGATAAATATTCAAACTTTGATTCAATTATAGTAATATTTGATTCAAAGGGAAAATGGCGCCAAATTAAATCAAACTTTGAAAAGAGGATGGAAGGGCAAGACAAGAGAAATCAATGTGTATCATTTTGTGGGAATCCTTTACTACATATATTTTGATCAAGACTATTAAGCTGTGAAATTGGAAAGTGAACTATCTAAAGTGGTCTGCTCAATAGAAAAAAATTGTGTTTTGTTCTACCTAATTTCCCCATTTACAGATATTACAGATATTTGTGGAAGCTTGATTATTAAGTTTGTTGGATATGGTGAGTGAACCTGTATCCAAAGATTATGCATTCTCTTCAACATCGAGAAATAATCTATATATGCTTAAATATCCTTCTAAAAATGTATATTTCAGTTTCGCTTATGAAAGGTGTAGGTTTTTTACCATACAAATGTGATAAAACTTTTTTTACTTGAGTTGATTATTTCAAATTTTTTTAGTTATTTAAAAGACTATTTTTATGAGCTTACTGTCTTAAATAGTATCATGTAAGTAGAACTGTCTCATGTGATTCTTCTAATACTAATATTGTTTTTGTTGTATGGATTTTGTCAATTTCTGTTTTTGTTGCCAATAAAATAAACTATTGGTAAAAGTAAAAAAAATGGTGCTACTTTAGTATTTTTTGGACATACATCATAAAAATTAAGATTAGAACTTTGAAATCCTTAAATACGAGGATTTGAGAAAATATCTGATTCAGTATATTAAAAAAATTAAATATAAAAAAGTTCAAAAAAATTGGAACTGATTTAAAGCTCTTGTACCTTTTTGTTGTTTTAGTCCGAAATGACTATGGGGCAAACTTAAATCCACATCCAAGACCATTAATTGACCACTTATGAATGTTATAATGAATGCATTATAGAATTTTTTTAAAAATATTAAGTTATTATTTATAATTTATACATTGAGTTAAATGAAGTAAACTTAACTTTGCCATGTTTTCTAATATTCAAGATTCATAAATAAAATGAAAATTCATATTGTAAAATGGTGGATTAAACCCTTCACTAAATCAAAGATTCATAAATTGCTCGCTTATCCTTTACTTTTAAAGTTAAAAAAAAGCTAGGCTTACACCAAAATGTAAAGAGAAACATAGTTTTCCACAGTTACTAAACTTACCAAAATTTCAAACTTATATTTGAAAAATTGCTTTGTACCTTAGTTGGAATTTCACTATGTAAATTAAAAAAAGAAATATAATTTAGTGGATGGTGAAATAGAGAATAAAACAGATTACACAAAAGCTAGGACAATAAATTTTGTAAAAGGAGCTGAACATGTCAGTAATTTAGTGTATTGACAATTCACATGCTTAACCTTAAGCTCTAGCCCCACCACTTAAATACTTAAGTGGGAAGCTAAAGTGAGGTGTTATCAGGCATTACGTAACTGGTTTGGCATCATCTATAACCAGGCAGACTTGATCATTTTATTTTCTTGAAAAAGATTTTGAAATAATATTTTTGGTGCAGTCTTGAGCATTCAGAAGACTCTTTTTTTTTTTCGGATTGATTAGAAATATCTTATTTTGCACAGCTCTAAATCCATTCCTTGTTGATAAATGTTTGTATTGATGTTGAAGATATGTATTTTGGTCAAGTGAGTTTTAAATAGGTTGTGAACCACGTTCCATACCATATACACTTTAATTAATAAATATTGAAGTTGCCCAGATACTTGGTGACTCTAATAGCGACCCAAACATAGAACATTTAAAAATAACTATATTGCTCCTTTATAAACCCTTTACATCTACATGTAATTCCATAAGGATTTATTATTCAGTTTGAAATGTTGGGACTTTGGCAAGTTTTAAGATGGTGGGAAATTACTCACTCTACTAATCTCAAGCTCAGTGACCGAAATAAAATAAAAAGGTTTCCTCTAACTGACCATCAATTGCCTAAAAAGCTCATACAAGTTTCCCCCTGTAGAAAACGTTTAGTCAGGGCCACATTTATGCCTGGACTTAGACCCAAGCCATAGATTGTGTGAGTTAATATTTTCTAAAGGTTCCTTCCAGAATCCTACAGATGCCAAGCTCTTATTGCAATACTTTCATAACATTTTCTACTATTAACTGCCTACATATTTAAAATATAATTAACTACCATCAATAATTGCATTTTTCTGCCTACTGTATTTACTATTTAGTTGAAATGAATTTTTTGCTTTTGTAATTTAAAACTTACTCACATAAATACACACATTTAAAGATGTTTCTCTCGGCATTTCTTTAACTTATGTAAATGGTTAAATCTATTTAAATGTTTTATTAATTAGGTTTTGTTTTTTGTTAATAAATCAGTATATTCAAAGGTGATACTTCACATTGCAAATAGAAGTGGATGCTATAAGAGCGTGAGACTTCTTTTGGGTTTGAAAGTGTTTCAATTATCGCTTCATTGGTTTACTGTAGGGATGTATGTATCCCTTTGAATCGATAAAATTAAGTTTCAGATTCTAGAAAAAGTGGATTCACCCCAGCTCTAATATATTGTTATTTCAATTGTTCCAATTTCTGCATTGCTGCTATCAATTATGGAAGTTAGATCCCTTGTAACCGTTCCATACAACAAAATAAAAACCCAATTTAAACTTATATTGGCTGAATCAAAAAGTGTTTTGAGCTTGTGAAAGACTTAGTTTTAATTTCCATTTTAAAATTCTAAGTCTCATTTGTTATTCAAAAGGATCTACAGATCAATAATGAGCAAGGCTTACACAAAAATTAGCTTCCTTTGAATTTTGCTAGTATATTATTGGTTGAAAGGGCCATAGACACATTTTTTGGAGCAATATTGTGTGCAAATGACACAATAAAAGTGCCTGTAAAGTTTCATTGAAATTAAGTGTGCACTGTGAATTGCATATGATGTTTGTGTGCATGTGTGTTGTCACTGAAATGGACCAAGTGAAAAGTGAAGTTGAACAGAGATGGGCTAAGTGTGTGTGTACTTAAAAATCTCTGAATATATGAAGTAAAAACAACAATAAAGGTAGACAAATTTTAATGTAAGAACACTTGATCAAATTTTTAAAGAAATTCTCAAGTCTATATAGGTTTTGTATGCAATAAAATACCTTTGAAAAACCAGGCATATAAACAATTCTAAAAATAAATCAAATTTGTCTACTTAAATACTTTGGGCAGCTATGACTATTTTAGAAAAAGTGAGTTCTAAGATGTAATGTATGTTGGCAATGGCACATTTTTTTTATTTTACTATCATCACTAAGAATTGATAGTTTTGTTAATCATTGAAGTAAAATGGAGTAAATATTAATTTAATGTGGAAAATAAAAATGGTGGGCCTTTTAATTATTTAATCACTCATGAATTTGTACTAAGTGTGTATATGGGCATATGAAACTGTTTGATAAATTTCACTTTGACACATTGAATTAATTTGTCAAAGCCTTAATTAATTTTCCACAAGATGAGATTAGTGAAAAACAAACTGTTTGATATGTATTTTAAGAACACATCAAAATAATTTGTCAAAGTCTGAATTACTTTTCCAAGAGAGGTTTTTAGTGAAAAACAAAATTCATGAAGGGAATAAGATTTTGAAGAAAACTTTTTGTTATTATTGAAAGAAAAATAATATGTTTAAATTGGGTTTGACTAATAAAATATATTGTGAGAAAAATTGGACCTGAAATGTTACAATTATGTTACACCCAAATATGATGTCCAAGCAAATGTTGCTTTTGTTGAAATATATGGATTACATTTATTATATCCCCTATTTAAACAGAACTGATACCTTGTCCAAATACTTATTTGATATCCCATTATATCATAAATAAATGTGGAAAATATTAACCAAAGTTTGAAGTAAAAGTACAGCCCCATTAGAACTAAACTGCCTTATCAACACAGTGGAATGAATTATCATAAATGTATTTTTTGTTTAGAATTCTGCCTTTTTTAAACCAATGATAATATTAAAATCAATACTCTCCTCTAAGCTGTAATTATGTTTTGTTATTACCCAATATTTTTACGGCTCTAATTACTCTGCAACTGCAACAACTTTATTTAGATATACTGCAACCACATTTAATTTACTGCACAAAACTTCCCCTTAACCACTGTGGCTTGTTTATCACCCGGTTAAACTTTAGCCATGTGCCATGTGATTGTAACCCTAAAGATGTGTTTTGTGTACACAGATTCCCAATAGTACACTCAGAATAAACTTTTAACACTATGTGCATGATTGGAACTCGCTAATTTATACAGGATACTCATGAGCAAATGATACAATGCTTTAAGAGAAGTAGGTGGGTGGAAATAGAACATTTTGTTATAAGGAATCCATATCCAGAGGAAATCCCTTCAAGGCAAAAATGGCAATTGAAATGCTTCGAAGCAGGTTGGAAATTGGGATAATGATGCAACATATAATACAGTGATATGGGCATATATTGCTAAGCATTACCGTACACATGTGGTCAAACGATAGCAAGTTTCCAGTAACTACTCTAATGATACAACTTGTTCACTCCTCTAGCATTTCTTCGTGCTTCCCATGCACGAACACCATGTCATGCTCCGCAAAACTACATTGGCATGCTCACAGTCCCGTAGCAATGGCAAGCACGCGATGTTGGCTACCCTGCAGCAGCAGAAGTAATGAGTTAAATGGTACAACCAGTACATGTGCACACAATGCCACACTCCACTTCCAACAGTTAGTTGTTACGAATCCTGCCCCTGCTCATTTCCATCGCCATTTCCACCTAGAAGGGGATAACTAATTTGTGGTTAGTTTAATATCTATTTTACACAAGATTCAGAGGACAGGATACATACGTGTAGAACACAAGTATACACACATGAATTTAAAATATCTACACATTTATTCCTGTACTTAGTTGTTGTGCTCGTTTAAAATTGTTTTGTTGGGTTTTATTCGGCATAAGTAATTATAACCATTAAAAATTCTTTTAACTTATTTACTGTTGTGTTTGAAAGCTCGTTTAAATGTTTATAAGCAATGTTATGTTATAATGTGTTCTTTTATCATTCTAGTGTGTAATGCCATTTACATTTAGAGGCGCAAAACATAATTAATTACCTCCCCTCTCATTGATTTAGAGATGAAATTTGTGCTGAGTGACACAAATGGACAAATTTAGTACAGCCACAAAAAAAAAAACCGTAAAGAAAATAGAAATACACACTAATAGAGATTATTTTTTTAAAACTCTTTTCTCTTTAAAAGAAATAATAATTTGATAACTACTGTAAGCTTAGTGAGTAGAGTAATAGTGTTGTTGTTTTTTGTTTGTTTTTTTGCTCTGGTAGAAGTCTCTGAAAATACAACAAATTATGCAAGCGGGGTTGTTAATGGAGTTCAAATTTTCTTCTCTCCTACCACCCTCCCCTCCATGTTTGTTTATTGGCCAGGGACTCTCACTTGAAGCTACACCTGTTCTAACCTCAATTTAAATTTTTTCCAACCCTGGTTAATCTATTTTTTGTTTTTGTGACCTTTGTAGAACTTTATAGGAACTTTATTATTGAAAATAATCCTTGATAAAATATTGCGCTGTAAATAATTGTTTCAAGAGGAATACCATTTAATGCTTAGTTCCTACTTTCCCTATATTTTTGTAGTTCAAAATACAAATTGGGTCTAAAGGATTTTTTTTTTTTGGACATTACTTTTCTTTGGTGATTTCAGGAGCCTGATAGCAAAGGTTTTTTCTCATACAAAATAATTGTATTGTAATAATTAGTGGACTGTATATAGTTTGTAATAAAGCAGGATCCATTGCAAGCAATTTGTAAAAACAAAATCTGTAATCATAACAGTGTTAAAAGTATGCTAACTATAGATTTATCTGATTTTTAATTATTTTATTATTGTACAGCCTTTTAACCAAGATCTGCAAAAACTTTTCTGGTGATGCTTGGGCAAACTTTTTAAAAGTAGATGTGATGAATTATTTTGGGAGACAATGTGATTCTTCCATTTTCAAACTTAACCAACTATGCTTAACTAACAATTTTCCAAACAAATTGTTTTATGAAATTGCACACTTACTGTGTTATTGGCTTCTTTAAACGAGACTAATGAAAAGTCTAGATGTACAGGTATAAAAACGTAAAGGACACATTTTTTAATCAGCATTCATTGTGAAAAACAATCCTTTACACAGTTTTATTTCTCAGTGGGTCCTGCAAAAATTACCACGCCATCAAGCAGAATTGTGTTTTATTATCTTCTTAAAGATACATTTACTAATTTATCACTAAATACAATAAACTTTATTTTATCATATAGACTTGTAATTATGGGTGGACCCTTTAATCCTTCGAATCTTAAGGATATTCGAGAAAATTTGTGATTTGAAACTCAAATCCTTAAAAATGTTTTAAGTGAAATTTGTTTAAGAGCTCTAATACTGTATATTGGTGGTTCAGAACCAATTATAATAATTTAACAACCAAGCCCCAGGCCGGTAATTTAACATTTAGTTTCTATTTATACTATTCTATTATATTTCTTCTTATGTTCATATTTTTTTTCTATATTTGAATTCGGGATTAGAAGGTAAATTGGAGATTCCGGTTTGTAAAATAGTGGATTCGCCCCAACTCTACTTGTAATGTTATTAAATAGTCCCTTAGGGGCATAAATTATCAAAATAATTTCAACACCACATCCAGAAGCTTGTTAAAACATTAACCTCATTTGTATATTTAATAACCTCTCTGCCGTTTTAAAGAAAAGGGTCCAGCTCATTGAAAGATTGCACATATCCTTCATGGCAAGGGTAACATATCTTTCACACCTATACAATATTTGTAAAATAGAAAGATATTTTAAACACGTCTTCATTCTGGTTTTCAATCTATATTATTTTTAAACCAACACATTAGAAAATCCATCTGGTTGTTAAATCTTAGTTTAAAAGTTGGGGGGGGTCTTGTTTTTCCAGGGTCTGGTAATTTTAATTCAGCAGGATGTGAAGGTGCTTTGTAATGGAATGAGGGGTTTGACCATAACCGAGACAATTTAAAAGTTTTAACTGGTTTTTTTGAAAAATATTTTGATCTAAGAGTGTCATATTTATGTACTGTGCTATTTTAACAAGATGAGTGTTAATATCAGAAACACCAAATTCCTCTGTTTTTGTTGTCTAGTGGAATCATGTCTGGAAGGTAGGTTTAGATAATTGAAACATATTTTCAATATTAACTGGGAAAAAAGGAATCTTTATTATTATTCTATCGATATCATCACAATCTATCAAAAGTGGCAGCTGCAGAACATATAAGTTGACATATGAATACAGTGAGTCCTCAACTTGCGGGGTTAATTCATTCATAAGGTTCCACACAAGTTAAAAACTGTGTGAATTGAACATTGCTTAAGTACAATTTATTTTTGACAAACAAGTTTGTTTTAAAGTATAATTAAAGCTAAACAGGTTCTGTTAGTAAAAAGAAAACTTTCAAAAAATAACTCATGCTATAGGTTGAAACAAACAAAATGGCAATGGCATGGTCAGCTGTGTATCTGCTTTCTAGGAACACCATCTATTATATTTAAAGTGGAGCTTGAAAATGGCATTGCTAGTCACAAGTCAAAATACTAGGGATGTGCACGAACCATGTTTTCAATTCTAGGCGGGAATATTAAATATCGAGGCGTGAGAACAAGACAAGAAAATTTCCTTTGAAAGTACAAAAATGTAAATTATGTTTGTTAGAGTAAATACATAGCTTATGGAGTCCTAAAGTTCCTTTTGACATTTTGATGGGTATTTGCTTTGAATTATCCTTTAGTTAATTTAAACTCTTGAGATATAACTCACACACATTTTAAATGTAATTAATAAATTGTGATAGTTGCAATGTATACCATTTATCATTTAATTTTATAGTGCAACATTGTATAATGTCAAAGTTTTATATTGAAAAACAATATCTATAACCAAAATATTTCTTAATGAAGGCTGTTTTGAGGGGAAAATTGCGGCCTATTTTTGGGTCTTTATGGTACTATTATAAATAATAAATTCTCACTATGTTTTGTAAATTCCTTAAAGCAGTTATTTGATTTTTCATATATTTTTTTTAATTTCTCGAATTTTTAAGATTAATTTTAACTTTCGAGATGAGCTCACGATGATTCTTTTCTCGCCTAGATCGAGATATTTTCAAGTCTTGTTGCACATCTAAACAAAATACCACCACAACCACATGTCTACGAATCCAATAACTCGAATTTGTATAAGTCAAAGACTGTACATGAAAGTTTATCTAGTAACTTTTTAAAGTGTCAAATGCCGCACTACCCTTTCTAGCAACTTCAAAGTGTTAAACAATTTACTCAAAAAATCATGATTAAATATTAACAAAACCTGCATCAATATTTCTTTAATGAAATTTAGAAATGAAGTTTGTATTTATTGTATTGACATAAAACAATATAAATTACTGTTATAACAAACCGTTTACTTTTTTGGGTTTCATTAGTTGAGGTTATATATAAATATATATATATATGTATGGTATCCTGTACATTGTGTTGTGTAGGTAATTTTATTTGCACTCTGTGGAATCTTATTGCCAGTTTTGCAATGCTAGTTCTTGTGATTTAATCTTATTATTTCATCAAAGAAAAGTACATATATTGGGCTCTATTGTTTAATTTTATTAATTTTTAGCATTCGCAACTTGCAACTAGTCATCTCATGTGTCACAGAAAATATTTATACTATACAACAAATATTTAATGGATATTATACTATAATTTTTTATTATTATTTGCTAATTGCTGTAAAATTTGTTATGTTGCACAGATACTAAAGGAAATAAATGTTAATATCTAAACCGTATTTATTATCTGTTAAATTGTTACATACTTCTTTGTGAATTAATTAAATATGTTATTAAAGTTATTCATCCACTAAACTAACATAGCTGCCAACCCTAGGAAATTTTTTGAAACATGGACAAAAATTGAACTAATGCTACAGTATTTTTGATTAGTTAGCAATTTTCACAAAATAGATAAATATAATTTTTTATAAGGAGAAAAAAATATATTTTTAATATAACTGATAGTCACATACATAAACTACTAGAAGTAGGCATTACTAGTGTAGTGTTATTTTTTGAAATCTACGAGTTTACTAGTTCTAACTGTTGTAAATATATTTACTATTTATTTTTCTGAAAAATGTTAACAATTGGAAACTATACATGACACACTTAAATGTTGTTTATTTCAGCAGCCTATGGTGTTTGAATACCTTTGATGATCTCATATTTGAAAGTTCTCAATATTTTAACTTAAAATGTACTATTTTGACTTAAAAATATATAAAAGCGAAATAAATTAATTAGATGTGATCTACTCATTTTTTGGTGCTTTTTACTATGTTTTTTTTATTTGTTGTTCCAATAAAATTTATTGTTACTCTGATTGCACATGTTGACTATTGAAAGGTTGAAAGTGCACTGCCAATATTCTTCCATTGTTGGAAGAGCCTGTTATTGCATAACTCAAGAAATGTATTTGTTTGTTACATAATTTAAATAGTGTTGGACTTGTAGGCTCTTTGTATTAATAACCATGATGAATTTGTTAGTAATGTGGTTCTGATAATATTGTATCGAGCGATGCTCTTGGTTGTGTGAACTAAACAGAGCTTGTACAATTTGGTTTTATTATTAATTTTTTGTACAGATCAGGGTGGTCATTTAATATTGTTTATATAGTGTATTGGCTTATATGCTCTCATATAGAAAGAACCCTTCTTACAAACGGATACTACTTTTTTATTATGATTCAAAATATGTCACGAGCTGCAATCTTGATAGCCAAATAAGTGTTGACTCAGAAGTAAATACTTTTATATGGACACATCTGTAATAGTTTCTGTTTTTTATGAAATGTAATTCATAATCAGCCTAAAACTACTTAATAAACATTTAAAGAATGATAGAAGGGTCAGGCCCACTACTTACCAGAAAAGTGTAGGTCCAAAAAGTTAATGTTAAAAAATTACTAAGTACAATCTGTGCTCTTATTTATTTGCTGAAAAAAAAAGTCCTGAGAGGCCCGAAAAATTAGTGATGTGTTTGGTGAACATTTGGACCTAAATTTTCTGTTAAGGGTGTAGGCCTTACTTTTCTTCTATTCCACTTTCAATGTTTAATTAATACAACTAGTAGATGCTATTTTTTTCCTTCATTTAAAATTATTTCATAAGTCGTTGCGAGGTCTCTTGAGACATTCTGCGGGTGAGATTGAATGGCCAGCCTGTGTTGTTATAAAAGTTCCTCCTAAGGCAGCAATAAACAGAAAAGTCTTGCATTGTATGTAAAAATGCTCATGTAGTTGGTTGGATGCACAATGTGGCTTTAATAAAGCTGGTAAAAGACGTGAGACAGACTTTATCTTTTGTAAACATAATGTTATAACCTAACCTCACAATGTGCCATTGAGTGATATCTTTCTCCTGTATCCCTTTCGTAATTTTGTGAACTGAGGCTTACTGCCAGGTTATCTGCATACTTATGCTAACTAATGTGATAGGGATGTACCTGCATTTGTATGGCAGGAGAGTGGGAGACAATTTAGAGAAAACCCACTTATAACACATGGTTAAGATTTAAATTTTGGCCTTTTTGTCACCAGTAAACTAGAAAAGATGATATTGTCACCATTGCTTTCTTGCTCACAAGTGCAGGTACTAGGGCTCTAAGAGTACTCGAATTTTGAGCCAAGCTCGGGATCGAGATCAAACTTTTGTAGGCACATCATTTTTGAACTTCCTCTTGATGGACATAAAATTAACTCTTTTTTTTTTATTTAACACCGTGTATTACTGCCCATTCAGGTTATATGCTTAAGTACTAGTTACACATATAGGTTAGGAATAGGGAGGGTTGAATTTAGAGGAAATAACCCGCATTTACGTGGAGAGAAAGTGGAAAACCATTTAGGAAAATACCCCACCCAGTTCACCCGACCGAGATTCAAACCTCGATCTCCCCACCCTCGGCAGTCTGGCTCAACACTTAACTAGCACGTTAGCTAACTATGCCACCAAGGTGGGTAATCACTTTTTAAATCCCAATGGTAAGTATAGGCTATTTAATTCAACAGTTTCACTTATAGATCATTTGGTAACTTAAATTGTTAACATTAATATCAAATTTCACATTAATAACATGATAGAGCTATAAAACCACTTTCAACTGGTAAACTAATTCAACAATTTCGTCCATTTTCCCTATCCTCGATTGAAGTTGCACTGCCATGACAAAGCATTGAAAATAAAAATAACTAAGTAGATCACTAATACTTGAATAATCATTATTTTTACATTTGTATGTGGTCCCTTTCTAAAATTATATTTTCTGTTAAATTGAAAATTTAACATAAGAATACATATTGATTATTTTCAAACTTAAGATATTTAAAACGTGTATTAGATAAGTTCAACCACAAAACTGGAATTAGTTCATATTTATTTATAAAATTATTTTGGTTAACCTGTCTAATAACATTGTTAACCAACATTGCAATAAATATTTTAAACATATTATTTTTTTCATTTAAAGTATGAACATCAATTTTTATTACTTACACTATGGTGTTAGGAACTCGAAGGTTTATTACTGCATTCACAAAAGTACGCCACCTATCCCTATCTTGAGCTAATTCCATCTAGAATCAAATAGTCAAAGTTATTATTAATGCTTTTAGTGAGGATTACTCCATCTAAATATCATATTCCGAAAATTGAAAAATGACACCTAGACACGGGAATTGAACCTGTGTCCAGGTGTCATTTTTCAATTTTCAGAATATAATTCTATCTAGTCTATCTCATTACACCCTATCTCTCTCAGGTCTCCAAATGCTATCTTCCCGCCTGGGTCCATTGGATTTGCCATTCAATACCTTGAAACGCGGTTCTAGATTCTACAATTCACACTGCATGACCTGGCCACCATAACCTGCAAGATTTTATTACCCTAACAATGTCTGGTGATGAGTACAAGGTATGCAGCTCATCATTATGTAGCCTCTCCACTCCCCACCATCCTCATCCATTTTTGGACCAAATATCTTCCTAAGCACCTTGTTTTCGAGCACCCTAAATTTATTTTCATCATTTAAGGTATTAGGCTATGTTTCGCACCTATAAAAAACCGGTAAAATTATGGTTTTGTATATTCTGAGTTTTGCATTTCTTGACAGCAGGTGAGATGCCAACAACTTACAGATTGAGTAATAACAAACATTTCCGACTGTATTCTTTTCCTTATTTCCAATCTAATATTGGTATTGCTCCTTAAAATTGTTCTTAAATATTTCAATTCATTAAACCTATCAAATGATATGTTGTTTTCTGTAATATCTAAATTATCATCCTCAATCTATGTTCTCTTTGTTATTGTAAACTTAGTATTTTCAGTGTTCACTTCTAAACCTATTCCCTTACTAGCCTCTAATAAAATGTCTGTGTATCTTAATAACTGTATTGTACTGTTTAAGGTCAACTCTTCCCTACTCTCTTGCATTACTCTAATAGCATGCTCTAAGGCTAGAAAGAGTAACGGGGAAAGTGCATCTCCTTGTTTCAATCCATTATGTATTTCGAAAGCATCTGAGATCCAACCCATACCTTGCCACGCATATACCTCAAACATACCCCAATTATTTCCTCTGCATATGGTGTCAATCTCGTTAAAATTATGTTAGATAAAATTTTATAACATGTTAGTAGCAATGAGATACCTCTTTAGTCATTACTCATTACACTCTGTTTTATCTCCCTTTTTGAAAAATTTATATTATTGTACTTTTCTTCCATTCTTGTGGCAATACATCATGTTTCCATATGGAAATTAGTATTAAAAATTGAATTGAAATCAATTTTGTAATATAATTTCTAATGAAAACCCATAAAAAGTGAATGTGTTAACTGCACGTTTAGGAATGTAATTGGAACAGAAGAAGTGATCATGCATCATTATTAAATTTATTTTTGTTATTATTATCACTATTACTATGGGTTATTTCTTATAACAAGTCAATTCCTTTTATCATTGAACTTAGACCGAAAATGTGCCCTGTCCTCTGCCTCCTCCAGCTCCCAGAATTTATTTTTGAGTCATGAAATACTTGAATCCTCCTTCCCTCTATGACGTCATGTAGAATACAGCAGTTGCTACTAAGGATGTGTTTGATCCAGTTTGCTTTGCACTGAAGGATCACATCCAAAATGGTTCTCTTCTCGCCCACTCTTCTTAGGACTTCGTCACCCTGTTTGTCCACCTGATCTTCTTGTCTTCTCCAGCACCACATTTCAAAGATCTCTTAAGTATTTATTTTCTATCTTGCTAAGAGTCCAAGGTTCTGCTCCGTACAATGTGATGCTCCAAATGTAGCATTTCATCATGTTCTTCCTCAGTTCTAAACTCAAATTGCTGGTCAGCAGTAACTTCTTATTGAAAGCTTTCTTGGCCATGGCGATCTTCATCATAATTACTTTGGTGCAGTAGGCATCCTTTGTTAGCAGACTTCCCAGTTGCTTGAACCGCTCTCTGTTTTCCAACTTCTGGTTTCCAATTTTGACTTTCAGCGGCTCTTTATTTTTTAAATTGCCCTCACTTTTGACTTTGTAATGTTGAGCTCCATGCCATATCATTTCCTACAACTCTTCTTTATTTTTGGCCAGCAGGGTGTTGATGACGCAGCCTCCTATCTTGTAATTACCGCATCCCTGTCTCACTCTCTTTCTATCTCTACGTTGTTGATCTTGCCATCATTCAGCCTTACCTTCACTCGCTGTCCTAGGTACAGGTTTGCAATTAGCCTTCTGTCCCTCCAGTTGATGTAAATCTTCCTGAGTATTTCCGTCAGTTTCGTCCATTTTACTTTATTGAATTTTGCTAGTCAATGAAACCAATGTAGACGTCTTTCTTGACTTCCAGCACTCTATCTGAAATTATTCACAGCATCCCGATGGAATCTCTGGATCCTTTTCGGAATCCATTACATTATATTAAGGACTAATAAATGAAATATGAAAAATTTCAAATTTCTAACTGTGATTAGGACCCTCCAAGAAATGTTTTAGTCAATGTTTACAATAATAACTAAAAAAATTAAATCTATGTTAGAGTCACTATTTGTTGTACTGTCACATAATATCTCATTAGCCAGTTGCTTTGCGTGTCAATCACTGTCAATAATCGATTTAAATCTAAACACATAATTTGAACAATGTGGTAGCCAGCATAATCTAGAATTGGACTGTATGGGAAATTTTAAAACAAGGTCTCACTTGAAGAATGTTGCTCTAGAAAAATAAGATTTTAGGTCCTTAGAAGCCAGCTTTCTTGAAGCTCTAATTTCCCCAATTAATATTTTATTTCACCTCATACCTCTACCTTTCACACTATTACACCATTATAAAGTAGGAAAAGGAATATGCCAACAGAATAACCTAACTCAACCAAACTAAATTCATTTAACAAAAATTAAAAGCAACAAAGTACATTTGTATTCTATTAAAACAAAATAATTATAAATTTAAACCAAGACTGAACATAATTTAATTAATAAAAATTAACAAAAAAACAGAAATAAATGAGTAACTTGATTATTTTTTTATCTAAATTACTTTCCAATTTTTAGGGATTTTTCCTCCAGAATTTCCTGAGGAGGAACTTCCCTGGCCTGGTCCTGTGAGAGCGCCCCAATCCTCAAAAAAATCATGGTCGCTCTGCCCCTCTCTCATGAAAATCCTGGATCCGCCCCTGACTGATGTTTTCTTATAGGGTAATTAAAGTCACAGAGCCTTATTTTGGGGAAGTATTAGCTCATTAAAATGTCAATTTTACTAACTTTTTTGTAATTTTGGTGTAATTTTAATGTTGATTATTTTTTCTATAATATTTTTATTTGAGTGTTCTTGTTTTTAAAACTTTTTCTTTTTTACTATTTATAAAAATTAGTGTATTTCTTATTTTAAGAACATGTGTTGTTTTCATATATTTTTAATACATCATATTTTAAAATTATGAATATACTCGTCTCAAACTCTAGTGAAGACTCCCAAGCTTGCAGACCCCTAGCAAATACATACTCTATTTCCCTTCACAATGTTTCTTGGGGCAGTACTAATGTCAACTGTTGGCACCTGCAATCTGCATCACATGTTTGAAATTGTTATCCTGCAGCTCTTTGAATGAATAGTCACAAAGTTCACCAAGAGTTAATGTTTTTATTCTATTAAATATACAATATTTATCTACATTCATTGGGCGAGTTCAGAAAATAGCAATGAATACATTTGGTTCTTTTTCAAAGTTATTTATAATATTGTTTAGTTAAGTTTTGTTTTTACAATGAATATAAAAAAATATAAAACCAAACAATTTTTTTAAATGGAATATTTTAATTAAAGCTTCAAGTTTTAATGCATTGACAATATTCCATTACACATTTCAGTGTTTTATATTATGATCCTTTTTTTCTTACATCAATTAACCATTGCTTCATTATTAACTAGTTATAAGCAGATGACACAGGGTAAACCCTGTACCAGCAATCATTGGTGTAGAGAAGGTTCCCATCAAACAAGATATAATTGAATGATGTCTCGCTTCATATATAACCAGGGCTGTGGAGTCTGCACACCAAGGCTTCGACTACGACTCCTCTATCTTTCTGCCAGACTCCTTCATAAAGAGCTAATATATTAATTAGTAATAACAAATTTACTGCAGTAAAATGCTCCAATACATATGACTTCATGGGAAACTTTTTTAAATATGTCAATCCAAATTATAAGTTTTTATTTTGAAGCCAACTATGACTCCACAACTACTGGTTTGAATCTTAAAATCCAGACATCCTGTTTCAACAAAACTACACAATGAATGTTTTTATAAAACAAAAGCGTGACAGGAATGATTTTTTTTTTTTAAATCCTGCACACAATATTTTACAAGACAAGCCAGTTTTTGCATTGATTTAAATTTAGGACAGTAATGTAACAAGAAATGTGAGAAGTTTCATTTTTATACTCTACACTTGACGGTAGAAATTATCTTTTAAGTACACCGAGCAGCATTTTTTATATCAAAGACTTGGCTCAATTTTTGACACATCTAACCGATGATTGAAGGAATTTGTTTGGTAAAGCCGTAAAATTTTCATTGTAATTTTGTGTTTATTCTGTTTCAATAAATGGTACATATTTAGTTTAAGGTCTTGTGCTTTTCTTAAAACTAATTAAGCAATAAATCAATAAACCCAAATGACCATCACAATAGTCCCAAAGTGTTCAAACACATTGGCAATGTCATAATTAAAAATATGACCACTAGAACATATTCCAAGAATCATTTGTGGAATATTGTGAGCATAAAACATTTTCTAAATTATTTATATGGAAACATGAATTTTATGGGATAATTTCAATCACGCCTTGTGTACTCTTATTTATAGTTTGTAAAATTCCTTTAAGTAGGTAATGCCTTTCATATTTCCTGTAATGTGAGTTATTTTAATGAACCCTTTCAGAGTCCCACTTGTAATAAATGATTTCAACCCATTGCGTTCTTTAATAGCCGATTATTATAAAAGAGAGTTGTAGTTTTTTTAACAATATAAATATTATAAAATATTCAGAGTTTAAAAGTACAAACTTAGATTCTGCACTAAATGAGTGAAAATAATCATTTTCTTTGAAACTACCTTTATTTATATTTTATCAAACATTTAAAATGTTAGTTATGGTAGTATTAGAAAACTTATTTTCTTTAATTACCCAAAAAAAGTTGCTAATCATTTATTAACAATTTGTCAGACTATAGAACTGTGCTAAGTAATAAATTATTTAAAACAGTAAATGTTCATTAAAAAACTACACCCCAATGATATCTCATTTTAATAATCTGAATTTGACTTGTCACCCATAGATTTATTTGACAAAACAAGAGGGTCTATTAATACATATTATATGGCAGAGTGCAGAGGAGATGTGATGGGGAGAGAATACGTAGGAGAGGCTTATGTGTCTAAGAGGCCCGACCAGTAGCTGGAAACTTCATGATGATGATGATGATGATATGGCAATAAAAATACAAATAATCTAACTCAACTAGCTTCATATCCTTCAAGATTATTAACCCTCCAGCATTCTCACACAAACCTAAAGAATAATAATGCCAATAGCGTGTTAGATAAAACTCACTAAAGTTTGACTAACAGGAAAAGATAACTTCAAAAAGTCAATATTTACAACTAACTCATCAAATGTAAATATTTGCACATCAAACTCTACAAGGCTAACTTAACTATCCCTATATTTACGAGTTTACATACAATTTAAATGTTAAATGGCAAATTAAGCTATTAGCTATCTTGAAAATGAATGTTATTTTTAAATAAATGCTCTTTTACTTCAAACTTTCTATGTTTTGAACTAACATGCACAGATTATCTGTAAAGTTCTGCACATCCAGCTTGAACTAATAATATGTGTGTTAAAAGCTACATTTACTTGATAATAAACATTGTGATATATTTTATTATACATAGTATTCATAAAATAATATTGAAATTATTTTTTCTTGTTCAAGTGCTAAATATAAGTATCCAAATTAATTTAAATGGTGTATATTAATACAATATACAATCATTTAGTAAGGTCTTGTTAATATTTTTCCCAAGGGAAGAATAATATCTGATTCAATATTTTGATACTAATATGAAAGCAATCAGTCTATATACAAACACAAAATAGAAATTAATAATTATTACTGTGAATATTTTATACATACCCTTATTGTTCTACTTCTCAGTCAAAAATACTTTGGCCTACAAATAATTTTTCTATCATTCATTTAAAAACATAACATAGAGCCACAATAATTAGTATGAAATGATTAATAACATGAAATAAATATCAACTAGTTTTAATTTGTTTATTACTTTTAAAGTCTTTGATGTTATTTATGATTATATATATTGAAATGTTAACATTATATTTTTCATCACACAAGCTGCAATGATTTTCTGGCGATGTAATATGGCAAAATTATTATGTTTTTCAAATCCAGGTCACAAGAGTTGTCATAATCAAATTAAACAGTTTGTTTGACTTTGCATGCAGAAATTTCAAACTTCCTTATTTCTTTGTTAGAGGGAAGAGTTGAGCTAACAAATATAAATCAACATTTCATTGCTCAAGTTATTACATTACACACAAACTAAACTTAAGCCACCCATCTACAACTTGTCAAAAAAAAAAAAATTGCCAGGAGCAACATTCAAGAAATTGGTGTGTATGTTTATATAAAAAAAAAGTAAGACAGTTTTGGTTTTAAGTACAAAAAGTAGAGTACTTTATATACTGACAGGTAAACTAAGTTCATGAGAATGTGTTTTCAGGCACTCAGTTATTGATGCTTGAGACTAAAGTGGGGTGTGAACTAATTGGACAGTTTAACCACTTTTAGCTCTTGGTAGGGAATTTAGTCAAGGGCCCTAAGAAATGAAAGAGCAGTGCTTTCGCTTGTAGTTAGGTCTGACTTGTTTTTCCTTATCATGTTAATCATACCACATTTAGCAAATATTGGGCCTTGGTTTGGTCAAGTTTCAATCTGACATCAATCTCTCTATTTATCTTCTGGTAGGCCTAACTTCTATGACGACCCCTCCCCCACCATTTCCCATGGTGTACTTGGAAGGGGGGCTGTCGAGGTACCTCATGCCATTCAAATGCTCCTCCTCTCCTCGGAACCTGCCCTTGCTCTTGGTCACAGTTGTGGTCTCGCTTGATTCGATGGTCTCTGTCGACTTACCCCCTTTGGTTGGGATGGTCTTCTTGGTGAAACTCTGGACCGTGTTGGTCACGCTCGGGCGTATTGGGTCATCTGACTTGGATGTGATGCGGACCGTCTCTGAATAGTCGTCCTTACCTGGGCTTCCCTTCCTCACCACAGATGTTGTGGTCCCATTGTTGTCGCGGAATGAGGAAGAGTGGCTCAGCGAGCTTCCGTAGCTGGAAGAGTGGTTACCAACAGGGGATGAGAGGCCATCTACACCATTAATCTTTGAGGATCTATATGGTGAGGACCTCTTGTAAGGGTCCTCTGGAGGGTTCGCGTTGGTGCTAGAAGACCTGAATGAATTGCTGTAATCGACGACACGGCTGTTCTTCAAGGGGGTGCTTGTAATAGGCCTTCCACTTGGAGACCGCGACTCTCTTCTCATATCCACGATCTCCTCATTGCCGTGGAGGGTTTTGAACAACTCTGGGGCGCGGTCCATAAGACCTCTCATGAACATTCTTTTCTTGGTGTCCTGCGGTGTTCCATAGCCATTCCCGATGACTCTCGAGGAGCGGTTGTCGGGGATCTCCTCTCTGGTGAGGTCCCTTTGACTACGGCTGATGCTGGCCAGAATCCCGGGGCTTTTGAGAGGAGGGGGCGACTCATCAAGCCGGTGCAGCTGTGGGTTGGACTTGTACACGCTCGAGGGGAGGGGTGGCTCTGAGTTAGCATGCACGTTGAAGCTCTTGCTCCTGGCGAGATTGGAGCGGTATGTCCTGGCGGGCTTGGCGGGGCCCGAGGGGGGCGTCACGTGGTTCACTATGGACACGTTGATGAGACTGGAGGAGTGGGGGGTCTTGTTGCCCAGTGGCGGCGCAGCGGCGCGGTGTTGTTGGTACTTCTTCTCATACAGCAGTTTCCTAGGTAGAGTCTGCGCGGTGCGGGTATAGTCAACAGGGGCAGGACTAGAGGAGCTGTGATGACGCTCCTCTGTCACCAAGCGGCTCGTGGACTTGCTCAGACGACCTAACGAGCTGTTGAATCTGCTGTGAACAAACAAGTGAAGAGTGAGAGGGAGTAATCCCGACGGTTTGAAAGGAAAACACAAAACAAAAACTATTAATACTTTTGTAGAAAGAAAGTGAAAATTATATACATTTCCAAGTAAAATTTGTCTCTCTATAAGATACATACTAAATTGTATTTAATAAGAAAAAAGCTGTAGGAAAGAGTGATATAAACACATATTTAACAAACCCTAGCTTAGTTCATACATCGCGGCATTGTTGTGTGATACATATTGCCTAACTTACTGGAGGCTGAATTAAAAATAGGAAAATCAACATAGTTTTTGCTTAAACAATGTTTCGTTAACTTTAAATTTTAGTACAAGCTGATGTTTACATTTTATCGGAGCATTTAATAAGAAGCTTCAGGAAATTCACTAGCAGGTGGAAAACTCAAAACTTTTACATTATATAAGGAGGAAAATTGTCCTCGGTGCATCGGGCCGTGGCTTGAACTTGGACCTCCCCGTCAATGTCGACAGCGCAACTCTGTTCTATCACCATTTCGATCTGTTTTTGTGAATGAAAGACAACCAAACCACGACTTTTTTTTAGCACCGCGTTTTACTACCTGTTCACGCTATACGCAACTTTACTAATCTACGCTAATGAGTTAGAGATGAGGAAGGTTGACTTTAGATTATGTGTATCCACATTTTCGTGGAGGGCGAGTGGAACACCATTTTGGATAAAACCACCCTCAGTGCACCCAAATGGGATTCGAATCCCAATCTCCCTGTCATTGGCAGTCTAATCTAATGTGAGAGTGACACCTTATACCATGTGACCACCGAAGTCAATTTATCACATTGTACGAGGGTCGAAAAGCTTAATTCACGTTATATTCCGGTAATCGAGCTCAAAACTATTGAACTTCAGGTAAACGTTCCACCGACTTGACTAAGCCATAGAGCAATTCACATTGTTGTTACTCTTAAAAAATTATATGATCTACACACCAACCAGATTAGAGATTTTTCCTCATTCTGTATTGTATTTGTTGCGATAACAAATATACCTTTTAATGTTTAGTATTAATTTATGATGGGGGAGCCCAAGGTATGGAACCCGGAAGTCTGATTGGTGTTTGCGGACCACTTTCTATGATCCGATGTAGTTTAATTGCAATTTGGCGAGTATTTCAAATGAGCCTTCTGTGTGTTAAGACCAACACGCCCAGCCAATGCCAGCACAACATCTTGTATGGGAAGATCACAAGACCACTTTCCCTAGCCACACCTCAACACTGCTTCCTGCGTCACATGTGGATGTATAGTGCGTCCCCGACTGGTTAGTTCACATGTGGAGGTATAGTGTATCCCCGACTGGTTAGTTCACATGTGGATGTATAGTGCGTCCCCGACTGGTTAGTTCACATGTGGAGGTATAGTGCGTCCCCGACTGATTAGTTCAAATGTGGAGGTATAGTGCGTCCCCGACTGGTTAGTTCACATGTGGAGGTATAGTGTATCCCCGACTGGTTAGTTCACATGTGGAGGTATAGTGTATCCCCGACTGGTTAGTTCACATGTGGAGGTATAGTGTGTCCCCGACTGGTTAGTTCACATGTGGAGGTATAGTGCGTCCCCGACTGGTTAGTTCACATGTGGAGGTATAGTGCGTCCCCGACTGGTTAGTTCACATGTGGAGGTATAGTGCGTCCCCGACTGGTTAGTTCACATGTGGAGGTATAGTGCGTCCCCGACTGGTTAGTTCACATGTGGAGGTATAGTGCGTCCCCGACTGGTTAGTTCACATGTGGAGGTATAGTGCGTCCCCGACTGGTTAGTTCACATGTGGAGGTATAGTGCGTCCCCGACTGGTTAGTTCACATGTGGAGGTATAGTGCGTCCCCGACTGGTTAGTTCACATGTGGAGGTATAGTGCGTCCCCGACTGGTTAGTTCACATGTGGAGGTATAGTGTGTCCCCGACTGGTTAGTTCACATGTGGAGGTATAGTGCGTCCCCGACTGGTTAGTTCACATGTGGAGGTATAGTGTGTCCCCGACTGGTTAGTTCACATGTGGAGGTATAGTGCGTCCCCGACTGGTTAGTTCACATGTGGAGGTATAGTGTGTCCCCGACTGGTTAGTTCACATGTGGAGGTATAGTGCGTCCCCGACTGGTTAGTTCACATGTGGAGGTATAGTGTGTCCCCGACTGGTTAGTTCACATGTGGAGGTATAGTGTATTCCCGACTGGTTAGTTCACATGTGGAGGTATCGTGTATCCGCGACTGGTTAGTTCACATGTGGAGGTATAGTGCGTCCACGACTGGTTAGTTCACATGTGGAGGTATAGTGCGTCCCCGACTGGTTAGTTCACATGTGGAGGTATAGTGCCTCCCCGACTGGTTAGTTCACATGTGGAAGTATAGTGTATCCCCGACTGGTTAGTTCACATGTGGAAGTATAGTGTATCCCCGATTGGTTAGTTCACATGTGGAAGTGTCCACAACAAGTTCAACACTCGTCCCTGCGTCACATCAACTATTTTAGATTCCAATAGAGAGTAACTTTCGACTCAACCAATCACGCTGCATGTCCTACATTGTTACCCACTTAGTGTACTCTCTGGAGAAACAAGATAAGACCCTTTGTACACTTGATAGATATAGTGACGTTGTTTGGTTTGATTATTGTTTGCGGTAATGCACGTGTAGCCTACTCCTTGCTTATATCTGTAGACAAAGTAAGAAACATTAAACGCTGGTTATCTATCAGCTGTTTGAAGGCAAATCATCAAGTGCTTTATAATAAAATAGTAGTATTATATTAAAATAATTATAAGAATTAAGGAGTTTAAAATACTTGATTATTTTGTTTGTTTTTAATTTCAATTAGCGAATCTAGTGATATTATAATAATAACTTAAACAAATTGCTAACTTTTAATTTTAGTTTTCCCCCAGATTGTAAATATGCATATCCTCGTTCTCGTAATGTTACCATTAGAAACGTCTGTAATTTTGCCCCTAAACAATTGTTTTCAATTATGGCCTCGCGTCTCAGTTACTGCGCAGCTTAAAGGAGCACTAGCAATTCTTAAAAGCTATTAATCTATCAGCACACGACTTACAAACTAACGCAATTCTTTTAAAACGGGTCCGGGGCTCAATCCTCGGCCCCGGCACAGATTTATCTTATTGCCAAACCCTTTCTTCACCTCTGACAAGATGTGTATTAATCACAACTTGTGAATGTGAGGAATGCCAGGCCTCCACCGTGGTTCGGATTCCACGTTAAATTGTAGGTCCTCCATTTCATCTCATAATCATCCTACCATTACACATTAGTGTAAGTGCGTATAACCCAAACGGATAGTAAGACGCGGTGCTAATAATAATAATAATAATAATAATAATAATAATAATAATAATAATAATAATAATAATAATAATAATAATAATCTTTTAAAACAGACACTAGACTCCCGTCTCCTGGTAGTTAATTACTAATCAATGTAAAAAAGGGAAAGCTCCAATTTCATCTGTAATAAATATTCGCCTTGAGCCGGGAATTAAACCCGAAACTTTTAACTTAGTAGTTAGACGCACTACCGACTGAGTTAAGGGTGCTTTATGGGAGATCACAGAAAAGTTTTTCAGACTTATAGAAATCCCGGCTTATTTATGAAGTGGTTTGATATATTTTTTTATTGTTTTCACCAAAATGTAAGCGAAAATTATGACTAGATAAAAAGTTTTTAAGTTTTAGGTTTAAACTTTTTTTAAATGTGGTATAACTTACATAAGACACTATAAAAACAATCCCACATTATCTTAAAATGTTATGTTCTGACCTTGCATGACTTGATTTAACAGAGGATGGCTGGATCCAGGTTTCTAACCTTTTGCTTTGAGCTCAGAAGTACAAATTCGTTGTTGAATACTTTTTTTGTTTAACTTTCAACTCAAAATTGAAACTTTTTAACTCATCCAAAAGCTGCTAATAATTTACACCTACTATGTATTAAAAACGATATTAAAAAATATCAAACAACTTCTTAAATAATGTGGAATTTTTAAACATCTTCACCGCATCTCGGAGCTCTATCATACAGCTCTCTCTTAAGCTGTCGAGCTGGCTCTTGTGACGTTATAATAATATTAATAATTATTATAATTATAATAATAAAGAGGAAACGGAAAAATAACACTGAAATAAGGAATCGTATAACCCATAGAAAGGGACCTATTGAACAGAAATTAGAGCTATGATAGAAAGGAAGTGAATGTGATTTAAATCTTCAAGGAAAACCTCTTTATCTTCCAGAGACATACGTGATTATACTCGTATATAATACGAAAGAAGCTATAGGAGAAGAGATTATAAATATTCTAAAGCCCATTTTCAGGAATCTTTAGTTTAGTTCAAACGTCGCGCTATTTTTGTGAGATACATAATGCCTAGCTTTCAGGAGGAACTGAATGCTAGTTTGAAAATAGAAAAATCAACATAGTTTTTGCCTAAGAGCGTTGATCACATGCCAATCAACTCTGCGATACATACAGTCGGCTAGGAATCGTAGATTTCCACCAACACTATTACACATGGATCATTTCTTATTAAACATTAATGGAGATAGAAGTTCCTAGTACTGAATATTGTTGAAATATTAAATTATTATTATTACCATCATTATTATTATTAACACCACGTCTTACTACCCGTTCGGGTTATACGCAAAATATTAAATAATATTGGGATAAAAACTGGATCAAAAAGGCCGTTTTTGACCATTTTAGAATGGCTTCACAGATAAGCGTTGTGTACAAATCTTTATTCTGTCTTATTAGGGACATACTGTAGTTATTAACAAGAAACTTTGTCGCTTTGTCCCCCATCGTCACCGGAGAAAATTTCGAGTAATCATTCAAATACAAATGCACTACACACATTTCTGGCATATCTCCGGTCTTTTTTTCCCCCTTTTACTCCCATACCTCACGCGAGCCGGGAGATGAGTTGAGCCTGCTATGATGCACGACGCACTTAAATAATATTGTTTAGTCAACTTTAGGTTTTTGACAAAGTGATGTTTACATTTTTAAAGGAGTACTTAATGAGTCCTTTCTAGACACATTATAGAATTATTCAACACGTGACTTACAAACTAACAACCCGGGACAGTAGATATAATATTAGGCCTAAACACACAGCTCCTACCCCTAAATATATACTAATTGGATAGCAGGACCAGATAGTATACAAATAGTGAATATATTCACCAACAACCCTCAGAATCGAACCAAAGCCCCTATACTTGTATTTTAACTTCCACCTGACACCTCAAAAATGTATAATTACTGCGATATATATCGTGTTTGTTTCGTTGCTACGGAGATAAAAGGACTAACATTTGGTTACTTATCTATCATCCACTTTTCAAACAAATCGTATCAAGACTTACAAACTAACTCAACCTATTTGATTACACCTGACCTGATACTAAACAATCAACCCTAACGCTGAAACAGAAATGTCAGCATCGGATAAATAGGACAAAATTGTAAATAGTTTTAAACACCAAATAGCGGTAAAGCCAGGGTCACCTAGAATATTATCGTCGACCTCCCTAACCACTCAGCCACGGGCGTGTATTAGATATCCCATCTACGTCGGAAAATAATTATGATTGTCCTCCACGCCAACCTGCAGAGAGGCTTCTAGAAGGGGGGCTTGTCATAAGAAGAGTCTAAATCTGGCTACACAAACTTCAACTTACGGATACAAAATTTTTATTTTGACAAACTTGATATTTACACAGTACTGTTATATGGCTTTACAAAATGTAAAGTCCAGCCAATGAAAATCAAAGATCGAGAAACACAATGGTGAAATCTAGCGGCATATTTTGTACTAAGTTAAATAGTGAGTTGACTGCTATAATTCGAGTATACATTCAGTTGATAGAACGTTTCCTGCTCCACGGAAATCATATTACTTGCATAATTCTGCTCGATGCTCACATATTATAATTAGTACACGAAAAAATGTCTAGCGACAGTTTACCTTCAAGCTATGAAAGAATATATGTACCCAAAGAAAATACTTATTCCTGATTGGCTATCCAAAAAAACTTTGAGTTGACGTTTCTAACATACCTGATTTGTAAAGTCAAAACTTAACGACTTTGAGGTGTGTCACATTATTGTGTCTGATATTATTGCTCTTTTAGTCATACATTCTAGTTTGAACTTTACATAAATAAGTTTAAGTTTTTTAAAATTGTGTAACCAGCTTTATCCAAGAGTTAAGGAAGTTATCAAAATCTAAATTCATGTATTCACACGCCAAGTCATGTGTTTTAAAAGCCCTCGCTCTTCGACAACTGTAAGATGAACATGGTGACGTTATGTCAATTCCTGCCGTTCTAGTCTTATTTGTTTTACGACGTCATGTCAATGAAGGCAGCTCTAGTCTTATTTTTGTTCTATCTCCTAAAATGCTCTGTGCGCGGCGGTCCGACTCTATTTACAGTCACATCTGCACTGAGGCCTTATTTGGTGATGAAGGTCACTGGTGCTAAGGCCGCAAGGTTGTTTCTTGTGAAGATTGCGTGGGACACCGCACGCTACACCTCTCTCTCTCTCTCTCTCAACCAGGTCTTGAACCTACGCACCTACCTGCTCCATTTCGATACACACTCGCACCTCATGTTTGCCGTTTTGATAGTTGGAGTTTCTCTCCGAGGATCGCTGAAGGTCTACCTACATTCTTGATGGCTGTTGTTTATCGCAGGTCGCCCACCAAGTCTCCAACACTGACTGAGACGTAAGAGACACACGAATATAAGACCCTGGCGTATGAAAATGTCACTGCTCTTGGGCAACCACTCAACACATTTGGTGACGTCGAGACAGGCCAAGTTAAGACGGCAACCTCGTTTAGCGAGCAAGTATCAATCGCTGTCAGGCCACGACGGCTTAAAATACAATGCTCTGAGTCGTTTTCAGGAACTATTTCTCTATTATGTCTAAGATTATACTCCCTTTCACCCTTCACTTACAACCACCCTTTGTAATGCCGATAAGAAAGAGGGAAAAGAAAACTACAAAACTTCTAATCTCAAAATACAGAGAAAAGTTCGCTGCTAGTTCACAAATATCTTTAAAAATATTTGTTGTGAACTTATAAAAAAAAGCCCTTTTCATCAAGAGCTCCGCCAATATGCTTAAAAAGTCGTTGAAAATTAGTTAAAGTCACATTTTCACACATTTTCTTCTAGTAATAAAACTCAAAATAAAGGGCTGATGAGAAAAAAGAGCCCTGTTGGAACTTTACGACTTTATTTTGGCAAGAGCCATATTTTGAAATGATAAAACACTTATTAAATATCGCGGTATTTCTAGACGTCTGCACCACTCCAGTAGACGGCCCCCTTAAGGGCCCATTTCTCGGTCGATTAGCCGGAATGTTAGACACAATAGCTCGAACAAGGACCCGTAACAAAGTGCGGTTACCTGCATTCTTCATTTGACAACAGCTGAATTATCCGCTTAGGTGGCCGCATGGTCTAAGGCGCTACTCTCACATTATACTAGACAGCCGATGACAAGGGGATCGAGGTTCGAATCTCGCTTGGATGTAATGAGGGTGTTTTTTAAAAAAAATATTTCAATCTCCCACCACGCAAATGCAGGTATACTCCCTTTAAATTCACCCTTCCTCATCCATAACACATTAGTGTAATTAGTACATGATTGTATAACTTGAAGGTGACCTGGCGGTCTAGGGGTAAGGTGTCAGACTTCTGTGCTGAAGGTCCGGGGCTCAATCCTCGGTCCCGGCACAGATTTATCTGATTGCCAAACCCTTCCTTCACCTCTGACAAGACGTGTATTAATCACAACTTGTGAATGTGAGGAATGCCAGGCCTCCACCGTGGTTCGAATTCCACTGTAGGTCCTCCATTTCATCTCACAATCACCCTACCATTACACATTAGCGTAAGTGCGTATAACCCGAACGGTTAGTAAGACGCGGTGCTAATAATAATAATAATGATAATAATGTATAACCTGAACAAGTATTAAGACGCGGTGCTTAAAATAAAATAATAAAAATTCATTATACTTTTTGAAATGGTAAAACGGTTTCACTGGTCTCAATTCAATTGTTTTCTAAAGTAGAATACAGAAAACCGCTCCACGGTGTGAGCTGTATTACCTACCTAAGTTTGATATTATCCTTGGGGTTAAACGGGCTCTTAAGGGGTCCGCCTACATACGCTTGTTTACCTTAACCTGCATCAATGAGCACGCGGACAAAAGGCGTTCAGTATTGTCTTGTACTGGTTTTACCAGTGATTGTAAGATCTAGTTTTGAGTCCCTGTCGGGTGTACTGAGGGTTTTTTTCTTTTAATTGTTTCACTATTTCCCTCCCTGCAAACGCGGGTACATATAACATCACACGCTGTCCCATACACACTGTATAAGATAATTACTAAGCCTAAATTATCGAATCTAAAGCATAATACAAATAAACATAGAATTATATACATTGTATTTATCTTAGAGCTGTCAAAATTAACACCATATGTCAAAAGTCTTGGCGTATGAGTACCTTAATGTATATTTAATATTTTTAGCCGTTATAGTAGGTTATGGCATGGCAATGCAAATATGTATTACTTTTAGCTCATATGCTCAATAATCTCGAGTCTAGACTAGCCAAAGAGTGGTGCGGAACTAGAAAGTTTGTTCATTTATTGCTAAAATATCCGATAGCTTGTGAGGCCGAGTTCCCTCAGATAGGAAGCAATAAATGTCAATAATGGCGTATAAATCAGGGCGATAGATAAATAAAACAGGTGCATTTCAGATTTGTGGCTATTAACAATCAACCAAGATATAAATAACACAGAATCGACTGATATTTTCTAACACATCGCAAAATGTTTGTTGAAAAAGTCAACCAAAATAATTCTTAAAATACCATAATTATCTAGTTGCTAGAAGATCTATAAAAATTGTCAATCTAAAGACATCATAAATCACCAAAGTTAATTATTTCGAACAGTCAACTGACAGGCGTTCATTAATACCAAATAAGCAGATTGTCATAATATGGAGTTATCATTTAAGTAACCAAAAACAATGTAGTTCTAAGACAAAGAAAAGTTGTCTGACGAGTTGCAGTAGATCCAACGTTGAAATACACTTTTCTGACAGTTTTAAAAAGGAACTACAGTACAATAAATCTACTTTTATGTATTAAAATGGCGAGGGATGTGTTCTTCAGCTGTTACTTTTGATAGTTGCATTTTATCATGGTTGGCTGCACACCAATATAAGCCTGAGAAATTATCGCGATCATATTTACATTGATGAAGAAAATATAATTTAAAGAAATTGTTCCCGCATTTGCGTGAAAGAAAGTTGGCGAACCGTTTAGAGAAAAGCACCTCACTCGGTCGGGATTCAAACCCCAACTTATCCGTCATCGGAAAATTACACAAAACCAGGGTGACGCCTTATCCCACCTGCCCACCGATGCGGGTTCTTGTATAATTCTTTCTTATAACCTCTGAAAGGTTCTCTCCCTGACGGATGAGGCATGTCAACTATCAGTTTTAAGACTTCGGAGAATAAAAGAGGTGATGTACCGAGGACTAACCTGCTGACGTCCACCTCCTCGTCGTGGATCGCGGTGCCTCTGGGCTGGTGCCTGTGTCTCCTCGACTTGACGGGTACCACGCCGTCATACTCCCTCTCGCGACCGTATATGCTGCCGCCGAACGGGTCCTCCCCGAGATAGAACTTCTGCACCACCCTGTTCTCATGATGAATACCTCCTCTGTCCATCATCTCCTGCTCCTCGTCCTGGAAAGGGAGTTCACGTTTGTAAGCACTTTCACGGCAGATAGATATAATTTGTCGAAATTTAGTTGAAGAAATCGGCTCTACTCACGAATTGGTCACAATAAGCACAAGTTACTTTAATGTTTCATACACACGAACGAGGTTTTCGTACTTAATTCAGTGGAGAAACGTGTACTGTGTACTGATATAATGATGGCAGCGTATTTGTAGCTAATATGAAATAAATACAACACACATTATTTATATGGTTATTGTTTTCATCCCTGTTTTGGTAGAAATTAATGAAAAAAGTAAATAAATAAAGCTCCTGCATATTTTCTGATTTTTTATTTTTCCATAAAATACACTTCATTAAAACCCCTTTCCTTGAAAAATATTTTCTTAGCAATGATATTTCGTTTGAATTTACTTCTAAAGACGCAATGCTATAATGTAAGACTATGTGTATCTCTTTTGCGCATGCGTCAGTACTTAAAACATCGCTGAAAACACTATGACCTGCACCATTACCAAATTACGTACGAGTTTTTATTATATCTATTTAATTTGCTAATTGTATGCATTATAGTTGGTCGTACACACGGTAATATACTTGTACTGAATTAAGAACTGAAACATCCCTCGTGTGTGTCGAGGTAGGGATGTAAAAAACTCCTGCCCGCGAGCCATTTACGGCCCGAGATACGATTTATTCCATTCCACCAGTGATTTAAGAATGATTACCCACTAAAAAAATGACCCTGTAAGAAATATATCATTAAATTCAATAGTAAGTTATATTATTTTTAGAAACTGTACTTATTTACTCCACCTAGAAATATTTTTTAAGGATACACCTAAGATTTATTTGAAATTTTCAGCGTGGCCCTTGTAAGGTCCGCTTTTATTTTAGTGGCTCAAAATATAAAAGTTTCCCCATTTCTGCTCTAAATAATAATTCTTAGCACAACGTCTTACTACCAGTTCAGGTTGTACGCTTAAGTACTAATTACGCAAATGGGTTAGGAATTGGGAAGGTTGAGTACAGAATAAGTGAACCCGCATTTATGCTCTAAAGTCTAAACGTTCGAAAGAAAATATTTGAATATTAAAGTACATTTAAATTCAACTCTTTGGCAAAAATTTAGGTTGTTTTGATCTTGTGTACTGTATTAAGGGGCCTACACAATAAAAAGGGTGAGTAGACCAAAATGTTGAATAATTAATAAAGTACCAAAACTTATTTTTGCTGTTGTGTCAAAAGTAGCGTGCATATCACTCGCATCGGTGAACACGCAGAATTAACGTCAAGCTCGTTTAGTATAGTTTTCCTGTGACGGCGAAGGTCAAGGTTAGAATTACAATCGGGCACACATGGGTGTTTTTCCTAAATACTTTCCTACTCTCCCTCCACGTAAATACGGATACAATTACTGTGAATTCTAACTTCCTAATTCCTAATCAATTATCGTAGTTATATGTGGATGTCCGGCGTAGGTAGTAAAATAGTTTGTATATCTTCTTTATAGTCCATTCTATCAAGTAGGCATACGATTTTTAAAACGATATTTAGATTTATCTAAGTTTGATAAAAGCGTAACTCACCTGAGTTGAGTCGTTTTAAGATCCAAGCGTTCGAAGCTGTCTCACCTGCGAATAAGTCCTGCCGTGCGTGTGCGCGGCTCGGTTTCTGGCCAGCGACTGTTGCTGAGGACCCGCCCGGGCGGACCTTGGAGGCGGCACGGGGTGCGGCGACTCCCCCTCTTCTCCCGGCTCCACGCAAGGAATGTTGTTGTCGATGACGTGGTATTGCTGGTAGGTGGAACTCCCCTGACGCGGCGACGGGGACCTGGAAGACTCCCCCTTCTTCTTCCCTCCCCCACCACTTCTCCTCTTGCCGTTCTTCCGGCGCTCCGAGCTGGACGACCGGAACCTGTCGACGAACCTCCGGAACGACTGTCCGATGATGGAGGTAGTAGAGGGAGGCTTATGAGGAGGGGAAGGGGTGGCGGCGTGGCGCTGGAGGGGAGGGATGTCCGCCGCGAACCTGGTACGCTGGTAAACCTTCTTGTTACCCGGTGGAGGGGAGGGGGAAGGCTCTGGAGGGGGTGAGTAGTCAGGAGGTGGTTCCGGATCCTCGGGTTCGGAGTCGTGGGAGCGGTCCCCGGTGGGGGTGGTGTTATCCGGCCAGCGTCGCGGGGCTAATCTGTAGCCGTCTTCAAGCTGGAAGGAAAGATACGAAGGTTGAAACTTCTTTCAGAAATGTGGTGACGGCTAAAAAGGCGCATCAAATGACTTCAACGTGTCTAAATGTGCTAGACTTTAGTTCCCTATGTTAATATGAACCCATGCGTAGCATTAAACCTATCAGTCGACCTAGGACTGCTATGTCTGAGAGCTGCTGCTAGCTCTCGAGGTCTCCATTTGTGTTTGTAGCTCAAAGCCAACCTTCCTCTTTTCACAAATATATGCTCGCGCCTAATTCCAAAAGAATTTAATCAAAAACAAAGAAAAGATACAAGGCAAGAATTTGTCGTGATTTTTTTTTCTATACAGTACCGTTGAAAGTATAGATATATTCAACGACAGTACTACCTAAAATGAAAGCTGCATTTTAGTACCTAACAATAACTTAGCTTAAAGTTTTTTTTTTAATGTTTATTTGAATATATGTTAATTTAACAGAAATCTTTCAATTATATTAGAGGAAGGAAAGCAACAACACATTTTAAAAAGTGTTCATGTTATTTACACACAAATAAAACTCATTTACGTCGGATAGTTTTTGCTCTAGAAAAGCAGAAATTACGCAACAATGCTGTCTTGGTAAAGTACTGACAAAAATATAAGAAGAAAAAGAGGAAGGAATTTGGAGTTATAGAAGCAAATCTATGTGCATTATAGAGCTGTATAATTAGTGTCAGTGTTAGGAGGACCAGGAATCAACTACAGCCATTTAAAATGAAGGGGGAGGAGGAGGGGACAAACAATAAGCAAACGTGACAGTGATTTTACTTAAATATTTTTTCCTCCATTTGTAACCGGTAGTTTTTAGCTAAGAGTATAAAAGATAACAAACAGGAAAGTACCTCAAATCTTTCCACGTAGTTCCTCCTTTGAGTAGGTAAATGTCCCCTTCTGGAAGGAAGACTGTCCTCCTCCTCTGCGCCTCTCATCCTGGAAGGAGGCGACTGGCCCCTACTCGCAGGATATACATCGTTCTCCTCGTCGTACCCTTTGACGGGCGAGAAGGACTTCTGCGACCCGAGAAGGCGGTGGTTTGATTCCTCCTCTTGAAACTCTCGGCTGAGCTCGGAGGAGCTATTCTGGTAGGCACCCCTCGTCGGAGACCTCTGCCTCGCCGACCAGTGAGGCTGCGTATCTCTTGCGTATATTGGGAAGTTATCCTGGGTATGGTTCTGTTGGTACGGGGACCTCCTGTCGTATTCCTGGTTGGTGCCACTGTTCATTTTATGGTAGGACATACTGTGTTCCGTTTTGCTGACCGGAGAAGCACCAGCGAGATGTTCCGTCACAACCCTACTGTTGTAAGGTGGCGTCGCTCTGTCTAGACTATTGTTGCTGCCACTAGAGAAACGGACGCCTTCAGTCTTCGTCCTGAAAACGTGGTTAGGTCCCGTAGGGAGAACCTGGACTCTCTCAGGTCTATGTGGGGTCACTACAGACGGTGGAGGCACCGAGAATGTGTTTTTTACCTCCTTGGTTTGAAGGACGGCATCGTTCCGGCGTTCTGACCACTCGCTGACGCCTTGGAAGAAGCCGTTCGACCCCGCGCTCGCAAGATGTTCTTCCGATTCGGGTGAGGACACAAACACTCTGGAGGAGTTAGCGACGTAGCCCTTGGGCGGGGTGACAACGTTTCCGTTGACCGCTGGTGACGGCGTTCTATTGAGTATCCCAGTGATGGGGCGGGACTTCATCGTGACGTTGATAAAACTCGTCTTGCCGCCGGCAATCGGCGTCGCACTATCTTCCTCGTCATCAAGAGAGTCTTTGGACGAACGGGAGTCACTCCCGAAGTGATTCTCGAGCCATTTTGACGTCTCCACTTTGCGCGTCTCTTCTTCTTGGTCAAAGTCCAGTGGTTTCTTGGTCAGGGCGTCTTTGCGGTCAAGGGGGGTGACGGGCGTGGTCCCGTCCCCTGGTGAACGTATGCCTCTGGTCGTCGTGCGACCCCCCTGCCGCCTCATCTTTCTAATCCTAGTGGAGAGACTGTCCCAATTCCCCATCTCGGGGTTACCCTGGCGGTCGCCCTCCATGTTCTCTGCCTGGTACCTCATCTCCTCTCCTATCTTGACGCCGTCAGCGAGATACTCGACGAGCTCCTCGTTCTTGGTCTTTTGGAAGCGGTGCGAACTCTCTTTCTTCGTTTCCTCCTCGTCCACTCCATCTACATCGTCGGGGAGTTGTTCATCGTGCACCTCCTCGTGTTCCTTGGTGGTCCTGGTCTCTGTGATGATCTTACCGTCGGGCTCTACTGCACTCACCTGGATCGGAGCAAACCACACATGCACGGTTACTATGGGTGTTCCTCGCACGCAGTCTCATCTGGTCTGGTCTGATGCTGACGGGGTGTACTTAGGGTGGTTTTCCCTGAGTTGTTTCCCACTCTTATTCCACGTCGATTCGGGTGAATTTCCACTAAACTACACACTCCTCATCCACAGCTTATTATCCTTTTTTTTAGCACCACGTCTTACTACCTGATCAGGTTCGCTTGTGTACTAATTACGCTAGTGGTTTAAGGAATTAGGAAAGTTATATTTAGAGAACATGTACCCGCATTTTTGTGGAGGGAGAGTGGAAAACCATTTAGGAAAACCACCCTCAGTACACCCAACTGAGGTTTGAACCTCGATATACCCGTCATCGGCAGTCTAGCCTACTGAAAGAGTAGCGGGTTAGGCCACGCAGCCACCGAAGTGGGTTACCTTATTGTTGTAATTAAGCTTTAACGTGTTATGTTTGTTCTAAGCTGTTAAATGAAGTTATTATAACAACATACAATAATTGTTAATCTATTCCCATTTTCGTGAACATTAATAATATAAAGTGAACTATAGGAGAGAATGGCAAAATTTTAACATAAATGGTGTGCATTAGAGCTGTAAATATTTTTTACTGACGAAGCTTCGTCACTGTCCAAAAAATGTTATTTCAAGACTGACCAAATATTCTAAACGAAATCGAAGTTTTCTAAGTTTTACATCTAGTATAGTAACCTTTAAAATAAATTTACTCGCAAGCTCGCAAAATGCTAGTGACCTTTTGAAAAATCACGAGTGAATACCTCTCTATTTTAATTTTTTAAATTATTATTTTAATTAATCAATTAGTAAATCAATAAATTTGTCTTTCAACTTTGTTTTGTAAAAAATATTTTTGTTTAGTGCTTAGTAGGCCCACAGAAGAAAAGGTTTCGTTGTGATAATGACTTGATATTGTGTTATTGAGACTAATCACGCGTTCTCTTCAACTAATCACCGGTTAGTAACTTTGGTTTTTTAGCCTATGGTATATTTGACCGTGAGAGATGCAATATCTAGTTCGGTTGTCCCTCCTTGTATGTCACTCTGTGGGAACAGAACGTTGCCCAGAATATACCTTGGAGGTTGCCTACACGCGTCGTACCTGCTATGAGATTATGTGATGATAGTGATTATGAAGGTGTGGAGCCGGTGGAAATCTTAAATCTAACTTAAGTATAATTAATCATACCAGAGTGACCATAGAAAAAGTTCCTCCTCTCAGGAAAAATACGTATGGTACTACCGGGAAATGAACTCAAGACCTGTAGATCAGTAGCCCGGGCGGCTGACCATTAGACCAAGAAGCCTGGCTTATTCCCCTATACGGGATTGCTTGGTAAAAGAGACACGGGTGTTTTTCCTCTTCTTCGTCTGACAAAACTTTAGGATTTCTACAAACTTTTGTTCGACGGAGTGTGAGGAGCTGTTTGTTATTGCTTTATTTCTTAGGAGCGTCTGAAAGGGGGAGTGGAGCTCAAGACAACAAATTATGATATAACTGCGAAATTTGCTTCATTAGGTCAAGGTGCTACTCCAAGCTTGGCGCCCACAGGGAATTTTAGTTTTAAGGAGGATACTCACAATAACTGGACGGATCAAATACGTCAAAGATGGGTGTGAGAAGTGTGATTTCCGACCGAGGTCGGGGGCGCCCAGCACACTAGCACAGGGAATTGACACCGTTCCTGAACAAGCCTTTTAGGTCAGGGGAATATAGTATTGGTTGTGGTGGCAACATTATTTGGTCGCCTCTGAAAACAAGCAGGCAACTAGCACGAAACGGTAATCACAATAGTTATGGATGGACATAGTCCAGCGTTAAACGTAGATCTTCTCGTGTTGATAATCATGTGATTTTAACAACGTAGAGCTTCTAGTGTTAGTAGTCAGTAGGTTTTAGCAACGTAGAATTGATCATGTTGGTAGACATGTGGTTTTAGTAGCGTAGAACTTCTCGTGTTGGTATTCACGTGCTTTTAGCGATCTAAATCCGTTCGTATTGGTAGTCACGTGATTTTAGCGATCTTAATCCGTTCGTGTTGGTAGTCACGTGGTTTTAGCGATCTTAATCCGTTTGTGTTGGTAATCACGTGGTTTTAGCGATCTTAATCCGTTTGTGTTGGTAGTAACGTTGTTTTAGCGATCTTAATCCGTTTGTGTTGGCAGTCACGTGGTTTTAGCGATCTTAATCCGTTCGTATTGGTAGTCACGTGATTTTAGCGATCTTAATCCGTTCGTGTTGGTAGTCACGTGGTTTTAGCGATCTTAATCCGTTTGTGTTGGTAGTCACGTGGTTTTAGCGATCTTAATCCGTTTGTGTTGGTATACCTCAGTTTTAGCTTCTGTGGTGCTGACTGACAGCTCACAGCTGACTTCTGACGGCTTTAAAAAGCTACCAGACCAAATTATGTATCCCTACGCCGAACCATATGATCTGCAAAAAACATGCCTTTAGCAGTTGTCACTTCTGACAGTCAAAATTTAGGTATATACCTAACTGTTGACTGTCAGAAGTCAGCTGTGAGCTGTCAGTCAGCACCACAGAAGCTAAAACTGAGGTATAGTAACGTTGTTTTAGCGATCTTAATCCGTTTGTGATGGTAGTCACGTGGTTTTAGCGATCTAAATCCATTCGTGTTGATGGTCACGTGGTTTAAGCAACGCGTTAAGTATCGAAATTTAAAGAGTTGAGCTTCAAAACTACAGAAATTAAAACAATTCGTTTAGTGGTCAGGAAATTTCGAGAAATAATAGTTCACGCACGAAATTTATTTGAATTTTTGTTTTAAACACGTGAAACAGTTTGAAATCTGTATAAGATCTTAGAAAAAAATTGATTTTGTATTTATTTTACTTTTATGCGAGGCCAAACGATTGCCAGAGTAAATCATTCACAAATTATTTTGTTTTACTTTAAGAAAACATCGGTGACCTGGTGGTCTAGGGGTAAGGTGTCAGACTTCTGTGCTGAGGGTCCGGGGTTCAATCCTCGGTCCCGGCACAGATTTATCTGATTGCCGAACCCTTCCTTCACCTCTGACAAGACGTGTATTAATCACAACTTGTGAATGTGAGGAATGCCAGGCCTCCACCGTGGTTCGGATTCCACGTTAAACTGTAGGTCCTCCATTTCATCTCACAATCACCCTACCATTACACATTAGCGTAAGTGCGTATAACCCGAAGGGGTAGTAAGACGCGGTGCTAATAATAATAATAATAATTTAAGAAAACAAATATTTCTCGCAGTATTAAGCTAGTAGAATGTTTTAAACAGAAAGATAGAGTCCAGCACCATTTTTTCAACGCATTATTTTGGTTGTTTTATGAAAATTTGGGAAATTATCAACAAAATCTCAACAGAACTGACGAAAGATATGCCAACATTGTCTTTTTTCAATTTCATTCTATCGTAGGTCTACCAAGTAAATAAATGATCAACCTTGTGATTACAAAAATACTTGCGATTGGCTGTGTTGAATCAATATTTGTTCTCTCCCCCCATAATTGCCGAGAATGTGCGGCGGCCGACTCTGCCACAGGCCCAGCAACCACCGTGGTGAAAATAATATCTCGTGTGAACCAAACCTAATAATAGAGGTATACGCTTGCATGTTGCCATGACCCACTGAAAACCTATTTAGTCGTCCCGTCATAGTAAGGTGAGGTCTTAACAAACTATCGGAGCTGTATAGTGGCTTAAGTTAGTCAGGCACCCGCAAGGAATTCAGGAGATTTCTTTGATAAGACAGGGGCACGTCGTTTGAGTTAGGAGAATCAAAGTGCCACCGGCGTGGAGAAGCGATGTTTTCATTTATTTGGGGTATTTAATGTCCACTTTCTGAACCGACTGGTTGTATCAGCATACGACTTAAAGGCTAACTTAAATCTAGAACGAACACAGCTCCAAACCGTTAATTCATCACTGTGAAAGGGGAAACCCACATTTCACCAACGTTGAATTATTTAGCCATGCCAGGAATCGAACCTGGTATCCTTAGCTCAGTAGACAAACACGCTACTGACTGAGCTAAGGTGCCGGACTAGAAAAAATGTTGATTGTTACGATGCATTTTGCGCCGCGTCTTATTATCTGTTCAGGTCACACGCAGGACCAGGGATAAGAAAGGTAAAATGTTAAATAAATGTACCAACATTTGCGTGAAAGAAGTGTGGCATACCATTCATTACCTTTGTACACACAACCAGGGATTTAACCCTGATCTCTCCGTTACCGGGAAACACGGGTCTAATGTGAGAATGAACCTTTAAGCCATGTGACCACCGAAGAGAGTTATTCTTATCTCCTGGTCCACAAAATGAATGTATCTGATGACAAAATCAAGCGCTATTGAATGATTGTTCGGATGAACAATGAAAGTTAAACAGCTTATATGTGTAGCGTGTGTGCGATTATAACGCCTCAAAGTTGTGTGAAGACAATCAAGAATAAAACGCAGGCTATAGTCAAATAACCATAAGAAGAACCTTTTAGACACTGTATAGAATATAAAAGTCTCCTAACCAACTTTGATCACTAGATTTACTTTACAACTGGCGAAACTTTTTATTTGGAAATAACTGTACCCGCATTTACGTGAGGGAATAGAAGGGAAACATTTAGGGGGGAAAACACCAGTATTAAATCGATAGGGATTCTCACACGTATATCCCCATCACCGGTAAACCAGAATAGATTATATTGACATCCAGTCCGTGTGTCCACCGGTGTGGGTTAGCTATCGAAACTGATAGCTACATAATTTCAGAGAAGTGAGATGAATAATTTTTAATTTTCCATTTTGGGAAGTTTTTAATTATTCTTTTCTAATAAAAAGATATCAAAATGAAAGGAAGTAATCGAGATATCCTAAGTTTTAAAGTTCACACTTTAGTTTTTCCCCTTCAAAGTTTCTCAACACTATTTGATGACTTTATAAACAGGCCTATTTATAAAATAGGTTCTAAGTGCCTAGAAGGCCACAAGTCACCAATGCGGAAATATTTATCTTTTTTTTTTACCTATACGCATTATGTTTAGCTTGGCGTATGAATAGAAAAATGTAGATTTTGTTATTTTTGTGCTGCCGGATGTATTCTAAATGTATATCGAATATAGGCCTATCCAAGCGATTGACATACTTTGCTCATGGCTTAGGAATTTGAGGTTCGATTCCAACCAACCACGCTGGTGGTCATACTGATTTATAGGATCCTTTCCCCTTAGAGATGTTTGTGGGGTACCTTGAAGTTAGCCCCTCCTCATCCTGTTCTTCCAGGTTATAAAGTTTCGCCAGAGAGAGCCAGTCTAGTACTAGAATGTAGGCCTACTTATAAAAATAATAATTGAGCTCTAACCTTTTAAACTGTACTGTACATCAAACAGAGAGTTAATGTTGGATTACCCGCTTCGATGGTTGAATGGTTAATCTTGCAATAGGCAAGATTACTGATGACTGGCAGATCGGGATTCGAAACCAGGTTGAGTATACCGAGTGTGGTTTTCTCCTACATTGTTTCAAACCCTTCCTCCACAAATATATAAATGTAAGACGCAAAGTTCGGCAAACAACATTTTTATCATCTTAGTATATTTGTTAGTTATGAGAGGGGCGATTAGAGGAAATGCACCCACGGTAGCGTGAATAATGGATGTGGGGGAACGATTCCCCAGTGAATTCGAACCACTCGTCCTATTCCTTTACCGGCAATCCTGTCTATTTTGAGTCTGACGCCTTAGACCTCACGACCACCGATCAACGTTCATGTTAGAGGTGACCTCTCTGACCTTCTGGCTGTCCTCCGTGTCCCTGGTGGTGTGAGTCTTGGAAGACTGGTGTAGGACCTTGGAGGACCCTCGGGCTGTCACCAGTTCGTCCCCCGACTTGGTCTCCAGTAGAAGCTCCCGGACATCCTGTTTGTTGCGGATAGCGGACACGTAATCCTGAAACAAGCAGCACTGACTTATGGAGATGACGGTTACGAGAAATCTGTGGGGTTGTTTTACTGGCGGAGAACAGAATTTAGAGTAGGGTGGAACAATGTGTTTCGTTAGGGGAAGGAGGGAATAAAGAGAAGGCAATGTGTTTCATTGGGGGATGAAGTAGGGTGGAACAATGTGTTTCGTTAGGGGAAGGAGGGAATAAAGAGAAGGCAATGTGTTTCAACTGGGGGATGAGGTAGGGGGGTCCAAACAATGTGTTTTATTAGAGAGGGGGGGAGGGAGAGAAAAACTCTGTACGGTTTTTAAGAATACAATGAAAAATCAAAAAGGAAACAGTATATATTTAGGGCCATAAAAAATGTTAATTAAAATCATAATAAGCAATATAATTTGAAAAAGACCTTAATTGCATTTAAGAAACTCAATAACATACATATAATGAACTGAATTATTGAAATAACATAAAAATAGTTTGTTTTTTTAATAGCCAAATAATTGGCACCTTAATGTCTACTAGCCCGCCTGAGGATGATATTTTTAACTGCGTGTATCACAAATGGACGACAACAATGGAGAACAAACGGCTTTACACTAATGTGTGTTATTAAGTGATATTTAGAATAGGATTACAAAATAATTGAATTAGTAACATTTGGGGACAGATATAAATCATTTATAAAATAGGGGAGGAGAGATGAGTATTCTAAAATATACTGTCTGAATCAACTGATTATATCATCCCACAACTTACAAACTATCTTAATTTCAGAAGAGACATCTCAATTCATAACCGTTAAAGGGGAAACCACAATTTCACCAAACTATATATGTTTCGGATGTTCCTGAAATCAAACCCAGGACCCTTAGTTCCATGGTCAACCAACCTATCATAAGCTCCGGATCATACCCCCTTAAGTGTGCGCCGTTACTACTTAACCAGTGTTAACACACCATGCAAACAAGTACAGTACACGTACTGAAGATGTTCATATAACTGTTGGGGAGTATTGTGATGCCCTGAGGTTCTGCGCCAAGCCACACCACAGCGCTGTGTACCATGTACCCCGCAAGCAGGTCACCAGTTAACTCGTGTCTGTATTACCGCCTCTAATTAGATAGGGTGTGTTGACGCAACGCAATTATGACGGATGAGGAAACTGTGATTATATCTTTACTGTGCCAAGAGACTAAAAAAGAAAAATCAAAATCTCTGTAATGTCGACTTTATTGTATAAACACAAGAATATAAAAAACAAGAACAATTTCCCAGAAAATTTTGACTTTTTTTTATAAATTCAAGAAGCTAGAAAGAAGGAATAATTTCTAAGAAAACACTTCTTTTTTTATATGAACACAAGAAGATAGAAAGGAAATGCAATTTATCAGAAAACGTCGACCTTTTTGTACAAACACAACAAACTAAAAAGCAAGAACAATTTCCCCGAAAAAGTCAACTATTTTGTGTGAACACAGGAAGCTAAAAAGTAGGAACATTCTCCCCGAAAACGTCAATTATTTTGCACGACCACAGGAAGCTAATTTGTCGGTTTTGAGCTTGGGATATCGCCGGTAGTAACGACTCGTGTGTTGTTTCCAGGGCAAGCAAGACTTGACGGGACTGTACTAGTAAACTGTTTCCTCCCTCTCACTAAGTTTATACATTTGACCAACCACAAACACAGTAATGTTTAGAGCATATGTGTGTGGATGGTCTTTAGAAGGTGGCTTTGATAATGAATGTGATGTAACCATTTATTTGTTCGGTCACGTCGAGCAAAGTTAAACCGTTGATTTTTCGAACACGTTTTACTGATAGTCCGGGCTATACACATTTTAGTTACGTTAATAAGGTAGAAATTAAAGTAGAATTTTTTAAAGAGTGTACTTACATTTTCGTGAAAAATAAATTGGAATTACATCACAAATCTTGATTTTTAATTTTTTTGGAAACTGCGTTTTACTACCCGTTCAGACTATCCACATAAATGAGGAAGGTAGAATTTATAAGAAAGGTTCCCGCATTTTCAAGAGAAATAGTGGGAAACTTATATCTGAACAGGATTCAAACCCAGATCTCCTCATCATCAGAAATCCGGTATGTTGCGAGAGTAACAGCCTCCAGAATGGTCCAAAGTTTTTCATTTCATTTCATATGATTATCAGTTTGCACCTTGGACCAAGGATATATTTACTAATCCCATCAACTTAATATAGACCTACACATTACAAGTACTAAACAATTACTTCCAATACTTAAATATAAATTGTATTTTTTGTTAGTAGAATCTTTCAAATGTCACTGTCAATAAAATGTATTAATCTCCCAAAAATGTATCATGAAATATGTACGCGCACACACACATACACACACACACTTTCAAAAAATAATTTACCATTATAAATGCGTACCTATATATTTATGCATGTTTTTATTAATCAAATAAATGCATATTAAAATGCAATCATGACCATTTTTTACTCTTAGCTATCTCATATCTGCAACCCGAAGTTTTCCCCTCCAGGACAGTTTAAGGGTCACATTTTCGGTGAGCATTTGGCCCGCGGGCCATCAGTTGTATCACACTGCCTTAGGCCATGCGACAACCGAAGCATGTCGGCATCAAACACCGATGCTAATTGTTCAATTTTTTTTTCACCAAAGATGTTTGTTGATCTATGATTTGCAGTCAGTGATGTTTTGTGCGGATGTCCTATAAATAAATTCATCTCTAGCCTATAGTAAAATTTACGGTAATCGGTGAATGCATGGGCGCTAATATGGAAAAGTTCCTGGTTTCATCAAAAAACGTGGTTGAGGTATCTAAAAAAGTAATGAGCTGTGGACATGTATAAAAATCACCAAACGTCTGTCAGAACTGTCGCTGAGTGTTACTTATTTTTTAAAATTTATTTATTTATTTATCACCTCGTCTAACTACTGGGTTCGCGATATGCTTAAATACTAATTACGCTAATAGATTAGGAATCGAGAAGGTTGAATTTAGAGGAAGCGAGCCCGCATTTGCGTGGAGGGAGTGTGGAAAAGTACTTAGGAAAAACCACCCCCAGTTTAGCCGACCGTGATTCGAATCTCGACTCCCCCATCCTCGGCAGTCTAGCTCAACACAAAACTAGCGCGTTATCCAACTACTCCCCATACATAAACAGTTTACGACAGTTTGTGGTTGTTTGTTTGTATCGCGTGTGTGTACCCGAATATTTATACTAGTGGTGGCAGGATTAAGAAGGTAAAAGCCAGGTAAAATGTGCCCGCATGTTCGTGAAGTAACTCCTCAGACCATGCTTGTCCAACTCTTAGCCCCTGAGTTATTTCTGTGCGACCTACCAGCTTAAATTGAATTACATACTTCTATAGTTGCAGAAATAAACAACATATTATGTATTAGGCTATTAGAGCTGGCATAATTGAGCGCTAGTTTTCAATTATTTTATTTTAATTTACAGGTTCGTAAGAAAAATATTACTTGAAAATGTATGTATGTATGTCTTTGTTAAAATAAATAACTATTCGTTCATGTTTTTATCATATTTTAGCATTAGGTCCTAAAAGTGCTATGTACGGCTCGTGGCATGCCTCCCTCATTCGGGGAAGCCTGGACAATGGACATGCCTGCCTCCTTACGCCAACTGAGGCTGATTTTGGTTGTTCTAGCTATTCAACTGAAAACTATGGATTAGTGTGTTTAGTTTACATATAATAAATTTGTTTATTATGTCGATTTTGAATTATATAATGAATACAATTTATTTGAATTGATGGTGAGTTGACCCGCCTCGGTGGCGTAGTTGGCTAACGCGCTAGTCGTGTTGACCTCGACCGCCGAGGACGGGGAGATCGAGGTTCGAATCTCGGTCGGGTGAACTGGGGGTGGTTTTTCCTAAATGGTTTTCCACTCTCCCTCCACCCAAATGCTGGTTCACTTCTTCTAAATCCAACCTTCCCAATTCCTAATACATTAGCGTAATTATTACTTAAGGGTGACCTGGTGGTCTAGGGGTAAGGTGTCAGACTTCTGTGCTGGGGGTCCGGGGTTCAATCCTTGGTCCCGGCACAGATTTATCTGAATGCCAAACTCTTCCTTCACCTCTGACAAGACGTGTATTAATCACAACTTGTGAATGTTAAGAATGCCAGGCCTCCACCGTGGTTCGGATTCCACGTTAAACTGTAGGTCCTCCATTTCATCTCACAATCACCATACCATTACACATTAGCGTAAGTGCGTATAACCCGAACGGGTAGTAAGACGCGGTGCTAAATAAACAAACATTGATATTGAGTTGTAAATTGATTTATTAGAAATGCACTTTGGTTAATTTTTTTAGCACCGCGTCTTACTACCCGTTCGGATCGTACGCTTATTTATTAATCATACTAATATTTTTAGAGATGAGGAAGGGAATATTTACAAGAAGTGTACCCGCATTTGCATGGAGGGAGAGTGTTAAAAAAAATTTAAACCACCCTCAGTACACCCGACCGATATTCGAGACTAGATCTCCCCGTCATCGGCAGTTTAGCCCACTGCGAGTAGCGCGTTAGACCACGCGGCCACCGGAGCAGGTATTTATTTAATTGAAATGAAAAAAAAACTATATTTTACTAGTAAACCTATATGTTTAATGTGCGATAACAGCTCTGTTTTGCATACGAAGTGTTTTTTTCTCATCGATGTCAATCCCTTCTAGCATATAGTAAGGATTTTGGTAAAAAGTAATTTTTAGAAAATACAAGCTTATTTATTGCGGCCAACCTTGATAACATTTTACTATATTTTTTAGTATTATTTCATAGAAAAGTGACAGCCGCAGTTCACATGACTTGATGACGTTGTTGCTCTTGTAAATGTATATAAAAAAAGGTTCCTTCATATTTAAATTGGAGTGTAGTGTATCAGAGGAGTGTGGGTGGTGAATGGAGCACGACATTAGTAAGATAACTACTAATTCATCGAAGTAACCGTCTCAATTACCGGGTGTCAATAACTACTGGCCTGTGTCCCGCGCCGGACCAAGAGCGTGACGTTCTTTGGCAATTTCACGGCGCACGGTTGGCAGGACCTGCCTGTGTGAAGTTGGTAATCGCTCAGCGGGGCGAGAAAACACTTTTTCCTCGGGGCATTAAGACTCGGTGACCTTTGATAGCGGTGCGCCTCAAAACAAGGTAGACAAGGCAAGGGATCAAGCCTATTCTAAAACTTTAAATTGTTTCAAGAGGGATTAAGGGCCAGTTTCATAGTCAGACCTAGTACGCCTCAAGTTTGGCGCTACACTAGTTACAAACTACAGCCACCTATACCAGAATGGACCACTTTCAAATGCTAAATTAGCCCATTCCATTCAAGTTCAGGTAGGTGTCGTCTTGTATTTGGTATCGAGCCTCATTTGAGGCGTACTAAGTCTGACTGAAACTGGCCCTTAATGTTCAAAAGACTCCTAGTCATCTCCTGTTAGTGGGACTGAACTACGGCCCCACGCAGGTAAGTAGCCCCCTTAGAAATGTATAGGTGCGGCCCTAGAATTATTTAATATGGTTTTGCTAAATACACAGATTATATGAGCACAGGACTTAAAGACTAGCTTCAAACTATGACATTACTAGGTCTACTAATACAACACACCTACCCCCTGCGCCCATTTAATAGGATAGCAAAACAAAGAGTATCACCCAGAATCGAACCGGAGTCCTATGATATACGTATGGCCAATCAATGAAGTCACGGGGAGGGGCGTTTCTAAGTTAGTTATTTAGTAGTGTTTCCTATGTTTATAAAGTGAATATTAAATACCTAGTACAAAATATCACAATTTGTGGCTTATGAATTATGGCTTCATACTAACATACAGGCTGTATTGCAGTTCACCCGTATAAAGTAGGCCTACACAGCGGTGTTCCTTATCAAATTTTATGACATGATAGTGCAAATAAATATTTCGAAATCTATATCGGTGTGTAAGCGTAACGCGCATAATAAGGCTCCAGTCTATCTTGGTTTGGCGGGAATAGCGGAGAGGAGGAGGTATAGGTTCAAATCTCGGCTTGCTGTGATGAAATGTATTTCCCTAAACAATTCACCCCTAAGCCTCCACGCGAATGTGGGTACACTTCCTCTAAACCTAGCTTACTCAGCCCTTCCATCGCAGTGTAAATATGAAGAAAAAAGTTTCATATCTTTAATGGAAGACATCTTTGTTTTGTACACTTAGTATTAAATTAATTTCGTTACACCCACCTCGGTGGCGTAGTTAGCTAACGCGCTAGTCGTGTTGAGCCCGACTGCCGAGGACGGGGAGATCAAGGTTCGAATCTCGGTCTGGTGAACTGGGGGTGGTTTTTCCTAAATGGTTTTCCACTCTCCCTCCACGCAAATGCGGGTCCACTTCCTCTATTCAACCTTCCCAATTCCTAATCCATTAGCGTAATTAGTACTTAAGCGTATAACCCGAACGGGTATTAAGACGTGGTGCTAAATAATAAAATAATAAAATAAAAATGTCGTTACATACGTGTGCGTATTTGTGTAGCTTCGTTAAATTCCTCACAAAAACAATTACATCTGCGTGCTCTAGATTAGAATCGAAGTGAGAACCTTAGGTGAAAGCTCCCGACTTGGCGATTAGTAGGCTACAAACGTGTGTTACACAACATATCATAAAACTGGGAGTGTTTGTTTCACTAAACGCTGTAAATCGACAACATACTTTGTATGCTAAACAGGTACAACCTAAGACTTCCTTAAAGATACGCTTGGCTGAAAAGAACATGCGTAACAGTAGCATGGCTAATTCACACCTTCCCTGAACGCAACAGAAAGATAGTTGGCTCATTTTTTTGTGTGTATAAAACTATCAAGGCTGATTCACACGTTGGCGAACTAATCAATAATAAGATGGTAAGCAATGAATCAAAGTACCATTTCCACTTTAAACTTTCGTAGCACCAATTAAAACAGAAATAATGTATATATTTGTGTGCCTGGATTATTTTCCATTATATCCTCCTTGGTAATTTACTGCTTCAAATTGTCTTCCTGTTCCTCTCGCGTTTATATTCTCCTTGTTCATTTCCAATAGGTATTATCCTAGGATTTGGGTAATTTCCTTTGTATATCCTCCTTGTTTATTTTCAATAAGTATTATCCTGGGACTTGGATCATTTTCTTTGTATATCCTCCTTGTTTATTTTCAATACATTATTTCCATGTTTTTTTTACTGCGTCTCACTACGCGTTTGGCTCGTAAACATAAATTACATATTAATTACGCTATTACGCTAATGTGAAAGAGATGCGGAAAGTATAATTTTATAAGACATGTACCAGCATTTTTGCGAAGGAAACTCGCCCTGAGTACACTCGAAAGGAATTCTAACCCCAACCTCCGAGTCAACGTCGCTGGTTCCTCCATGCTGATTTCTTGTTTAGTATTTATCCACCCAGTTTCTCTCCTATATATTATATCCTCCAGGGATTCCCTAAAGGGGAGATGATGGCTAAGAGGGTAAATCTTTTCTGGGCCCCGCAAAAGCTCAAACATCTCTATCAAGTATTGCCGCAATCACATCACGCGTGGATGGAAGGCAATCTTTTTACCACATATTTACCGACTCCTGTTCTCTTTAAGGAGGGGAGCATTGTAAAAATAGTGTAACTTAGTGATGGAAGGCTCCGCATCAATATTACCGTGGTTTTTATTTTTGCAAAAGACTGAACTGCCGAGGATGGAGAGAGTGGGATTTGATTTCTGGTTGGGTGTACTGAGGGTGTTTTTTTTCTAAATGGTTTCTTATTTTCTATCTCTCTCTCTCTCCACACAAATCCAGCTACGTTTTCTTTAATTTATTCCACCTACCACATCCTGACCACATTAGTGTAAATATGCGGAAAGTTAGAACGGGTGCACTAAAAGGAAAAAACCTAGAACACTTTGATATTTAATATTTCATGTACACTTCGTTTACACTTAAATATCTGATGTTTACCTTGTTTGTGTCTACTATGGTGCAGATTATATCATTAGGGCCACAGGCACGGTAATAATGTAGGCTTTCACCGCTGACGGAGTTTACTCAACATAGCTTAAATACTATTTTAATATAAAATTACAAATCACAATAGTTAATTTAATTATTTTTTGTGAAAGGGGGTTCTTATAATTCCGATGTCCCAGGCCCCTGAATCCTCTGGGCACTCCTGATATTCTCCAATAGCCCAGTCAGAGTAGACCACACACGGTTATCTCAGGAACAAAAACTCCACGGCTTGCCGCAGAGGACAGAAAGCGGTGGTTTCTTCGACTCGTTCCAAGCAGACAAAGAGTTCCCCGTTTCGGTACATTTTGATTGGTTCAGAGTGGGAGTCTCCACGTGCGTACCGATCCGTTACGCTGGCCTGATCAGGGTGTGAATCAAGCCTTGGCATCTATCATTCTTCTGAGCGGCATTCATTACTGCAGCTCCAGCAAGGAAAGGGAGATTCGATGGAACCTATTCAGGAGATATTGACAGCCCCACGATGGGTTGATACCACAAGCCTGAGGCTCGAGGTGAAATCCCCCTCTCGGTTCATTCACCTCGGACCATCCGTCATTCAAAACTCGCTGAAGAATCGGAGTCGACTCAACTTCGGGCGGGTGTGTTTACAAGCTCAACGCTTGTTAGTGAGGCCACTGACACTCGCCCAACAAACTTGCTCACGTGGTCGGTAGTATACTAAAAGCTTGTGTTTTTTTTAGTTGTACCAACACAGCACAAGTGTTATTAATGGTTCCGAGCTGAAGGGGTGAGGTGGTTGATTAAATAAGGCCATAATTCAATAAAAAATTAAGGGTACAGGTAGGTAAAAAAAAAGGCGGAGGAAAGTCACATTACACTTTTTTAAGACAACAGATTTGATGTTATCTAAGATAATATCAAGACCCTGACTAATAGTTTTTTTTAATTACATCTAAACATGACAGCTACACATTTTGACCATGATCTAATGCAAGCTTGTCCAACCCGCAGCCCTCGAATACGTTTTGTGCGGCCCGCCTACTTCAATTTGCAGAAATAAACCACAAATTAGGCTTTTTTAGCTGACGTAAGTGCTCGATAACTCCCGTGTAGTTTCCAGAATCGTAAGTATAATGTTACTTGTATAATGTGTGTGTGTGTACTATATTTGGACATTAGGTATTATAAATCTCCTCAAATGTGACTGTTAAAGAACATTTGCATTGGTGAATCAATACACAAAAGTAAATCCAAGTTAGTGACATTTAGAACCAGATCAGATAAGATTCATCTATGACGATGAAACTATATTACAAAGAGATCGTAAAGAAAAGTATTATTTCTACGGCAATCCGAATTTACAAAGAGATTGTAAAAGTGGATTTAGAATGGCAACAAATACATCCAGGAAGTAATGTTTTGTAGACTTCACAACAATGACACGATTCCACATTTGTATCTCCATAAGGCTGTAAACTCGCGTCTATCAACTAGACCACAACGTCCCTGTACCACATTGCCTTGTAAGGTACCCTCTCAAGGTCAAACAAAAGACAAGGACAATCCTTGACAGTTACGACTGAGTGGAGCCGAAGATCAGAGCTTCTAAAAAGTAGCTGTCGCAAGAAATGCAGACCTTTTGAAACGGAAATAGCAGATTGGTGAAAGAGGAACAACAAAATAGAAACAATCAACCTGTCACCTCCGAAAAATTGTAGTTGCTGTATTCTAGCTAGACAAGGACGTCTCTATCTCTCTCTCATTTGCTCGACTTTTTATAAAGTTAGCGTGGGAGCTGAACAGAACTGCTTGCTGTAATCTTCTACAAGGGGCTAGAAAAACCTTCACTTCACTTCACTTCACCTCGACATTTTGTTTTGTTCCTTTACAGACTATAAAAGTAGGCTGCTATTATAAATTTGTTGATTTCAAATTAAGAATGCGTTACAAGTGTGTTAAAAAAAAGGGAAGGTGTTTACCTACTATAAAAAATGCTTGCTCTTTTTTATGTTAAGATTTAATGTCCATGCTCATCAGCTTTAAAATACTTTGAACTTTTGTAGTTGAAAAAACTATTGTATTTTCTTGAGGGAAAAAAATTTAGTCCTAAACAAACTTGTTTGGGAATCTTCAGCAACAGTATTTCTATTCTTGTGTAAACAATAGAAATACTGCTTACGACTTAAAATATCACTAGGCCTACTTATTTTAACTATTTATATGGTTATAATATAATTGAGTTTCTTAGCCATGTTTAGAACGACCTCCTAATTTTCCCCAATAGTACAATAAAATGTTTTGAATTTAAAGTGGTAAACACAATGGTGGGTAAAGCCCATCCGGAGTATCCACAAATAACATATTAACTCATTTAAGGTAACAAGAAGGGATTGTTTTAAGGGAATGCCACAGAACTCACTTGAAGAGGGGATGGAAAACCTTCAGTGGTGCTACTGTGTCTTCACTATTTATTCTACCAACCACACACACAATAATGTAATGAGAGACTGTGAGTGAATCGGCTCTAAAGGGAAACTGTATTTAATTCACTAGTACAGTCCCGTCAAGCGCAGCTAGCCCTGGCAATAATCCAAGAGCCGTCCCTGAACACCTCTAAAGGTGACAAAACAATGCACCAAATTGGGATTTGAGTCAGGGTCATCAGAGTCTGGAATGCGAAACACCATATCGGCACTTCGGGTTACTAAGGCATTAACAGATGAAAAGGGTGGTTAGGAAACCAAACAACATTCATCTTAAGAAAAAAAAGAAAAAAAACAACCTAGTGGAAATGCCCCCCACACCCCCTCCGAGCACCCGATGCAACAGAAAATGACTAAACTCAAACCTACCGGGACAGTCTGGCACGTTACCGCTGAGCTAACTTTACCGGTTTGACGCTTGTGAAATAATTGATTATGCGCTGCTTGTGATGTTTAAAGACTTAATACGGATATTCCGAGATTAGAGTCTTGCTCTGAAGTTTGGTATGTTAAGAAAAGAAAACAGACTATAAAAGCGAAACAAACGTAAACAAGTGGTCTAAGAAGGTCAGCGAGTTCTAATGATTGTCCAACTCTATTCCTGTGAGCTTGTAGTTGGGAACTACGACCAAACAGGTTGAACGACTTGAAGCAGGTTCGCAATATCTGACAGCCTTGCCTGGTTTCTTAGAACACAGGTTAGCTATCTCTCTCTTTCTCTTACTAAGAGAATAAGACAGAGAGAGAGGGCCTTCTATCGAGCATCCTCCAAAATTGAAAGGGTGCTTCTGGAACAAATATTCCTCAACCCACAAGAGATAATAAATTATTTCATGCTCCGCGTTTTAACACCAGTTCATATAGAGCAGAGGTGGGCAACATATTTTCCAATGTAACCACAGTTGTGGCGAATGAGAAGTGAAATTCGGCACACAAAATAAAAATTGGGAAAATATATTGTTCAAACGAACATTTAAAACAGTACACTCTGTGAGAACCAGTTTATTCAAAACATGTATAGTCAGCCCCGGATTTTACTGCACCTACACCCAAGGGCCCAATAAATGTTTGCACCCTTTTGTTCTACAATACATTGAAAACCAATAAAACAAACTATTATTTTTTCTATATTATTTAAAAAAATCATTATTTTAAGAAATAATACAATAAAGAGTATTTATTAAATCGTTAATAATAGCAAAGTAGGATATTTTGATAAAAGTTTTTTTAACTGAAAACAGAGGATGAATTCTAAGCCTACAACGAAAGAGGTTTTCACCTAACCTTTTCATTAGCAAATGAAAGAGTCACATAGGTCTATTCATAGTTTAATAATCTTTCCTCAGTTTGTGACGATTGCAGATAATATTTAACTGTAGCAAGAGCAGAAAAAGATCGTTCGGCTGAGCAATTTGTAGCTGGGGTGCTTAATTAAATCTTCAAGCAGACACAAACATTTGGATAAAGATCATGCAGGTGTTTTTCTTTTACAATTTTGTTTAAAAGTGGTAAATAGCAATACTTTTTGCCATCTAAACTTAAGAGGAAACTCTTTAGGTGAATACATTCATTGGAAAATGACTGTTCGATATCTGACGAATAAAGCTGCTGAAGTTTATTCGCAGATTCGTGAATTTCAAGCAGTTGAAATTATTCAGTGATCACGTTAATAACTGGAGGGGCATCATTGGCTACACATAAAAGGCAATGCGGCATTTCAACATCGTTCGTTTACGGTATTTGTATGAATAGAGGAAAAAAATTAAAATAAATAAAAAGAATATAATAAAATACAAATAAATAATTATTAACCAATACCGTAAATAAAGAACAAAATATATTGCTAGTGTAAACATTCCATTTTAGTGTTGGTAAAGTTCCTGTATCGTAACATCCGAATCAGCGCGTATTTTAAAAAGTCGCTCTACGAAAATTTGCCGCCCCGGTACCAGGCCCATATGGCCCGTGCCTAGATCCGGAACTGTGTACAGTACATATCCCAATTATTCGATTTTTATTACTTTTGTCTGCATTTTTTTGTCCACACCACGCTCTACTATCCATCCGGGCTAACCTAATGTATTTACACTAATAAGATTTGGAGGAGGAAGGTAGCATTTTAAAGACATGTATACGCACTTGCGTGGGAGTTGCGCACCCAACCTCCCCGTTACAACGGAACTATGCTCGATCATTTTGATTATCAAGTCCACCTGCCTACCAATGCGGGTCCTCAAATTAAACTGTCAAAGTTTGCTTTGTGTTGTCAGATGCAATGCACGCACAAAAAAAAGAGCGTCAAATTATATGAAGACATTTTAACAATGATAAGCTGACAGGATACCAGTACTTCATAAGTCCTCAATGGGAGGGCCGAGCGTCGATTAACGCTATTTAACTTCCCCCCACCGGCCGCGTGGTAGAACCCCCTTCATACAAAAACACTTCTGTAGCGATGTCGAAAAAGTGTCAATACTTTACTAATTTGATATTTTACTACCTATATTTTCTTCGTCGAAAATTGACTCACGGGTACATACATATATCCCGGTATTGGATTGGTATCGAAAGAAACAATCATTCAGTTATAATTTATTTGTCTTGGTAATACAATATAATATTTTAAAATTCACACACTGGTTTTCTAATTGAAAGTTCTTGCTGCTTCGCTCAGAAATAAGCTAGACACACAGAAAGGCCCTAGCTTAAAAATATATGATTATTGTAATATCTATGTTAGTGATTTAACATTATTTATTAATTACCTAGATAAGTACAGCATTTTTAAGGATCTAAAAAAAAATCAACCTTTTGAACAAAGAAAAAACTAAAAACTTGATATTCGGATAAAACGTCCTACTTTTCATTCGATACCGATGCCTACTGTTTTAGATACCCCATGTGAAAGTTGCGTCCCCCTTCATCTCAAGCAGCGAGCGCCTGAAACCGCAGCCTCCCATCTCAATCTTCATCTGCAGAAACTAAAGAGGAGAGCGTTCTGCGGCCTGACTCACGACCAGAAATACCAGTTGGGTTCGTGGACGTCTTGCAACTCGTACTTGTTTGCTCACTTGGAGCGAGCTGCAGGATTTCTCTCCCTGCGGAGATCCCCATTCCCCTTTCTAGGAGATCAAGTTGTTGGGAAACGCGTAGTTAATAAATCAATATCAATCAACCACTATTTGCAAAGTTAATCGAGAAAAACCACTTTCTAGGTGTGAAACGACTCAGTCTTTTTAATATGTTTACATTTAAATAATTTAATTAGTAGACTACGTTCTAGAATCAAAATGAGATATTAGTGACGAATCCTAGTCTAGTCCGACCCACGGCGACTTTCATAAAACCCGGCAATCTTGAATGATTTTTAAATTTAGAAAGAAAAGGGCGTCACCCAGGTGACTATTCGTTCCTGATTTTCAGGAACAGTCCCCGAAAAAGAATAATGTCCCCGAATTATTTTTTCCCCGGTGTATTAAACAAACTAATGCAATTGGAAATATATATGAATTAAATAAAAAGGTTTCAAATAAGTCTGTTTTGAAAAGGCCTACAATTAAAATCACATCAGGACCTGCAGAAGTAACGAATGGATACTAAAACGGGCTAACAGTCCTGGAAATTTGAATGAACGTATAGCAACGAGGGTTAACAAGCCTTGAGACTTGAATGAACGTATAGCAACGAGGGTTAACAAGCCTGGAGACTTGAATGAACGTATAGCAACGAGGGCCAACCAGCCTTGAGACTTGAATGAACGTATAGCAACGAGGGCCAACCAGCCTTGAGACTTGAATGAACGTATAACAACAAGGCTTAACAAGCCTCGAGACTTGAATGAACGTATAGCAACGAGGGCCAACAAGCCTGGAGACTTGAATGAACGTATAGCAACGAGGGCCAACATGCCTTGAGATTTGAATGAACGTATAGCAACGAGGGTTAACAAGCCTGGAAACTTGAATGAACGTATAGCAACGAGGGCCAACAAGCCTTGAGACTTGAATGAACGTATAGCAACAAGGGCTAACAAGCCTGAAGACTTGAATGAACGTATAGCAATGGGGGCTAACAAGCCTAGATACTTGAATGAACGTATAGCAACGAGGACCAACAAGCCTTGAGACTTTAATGAACGTATAGCAACGAGGGTTAACAATCCTGAAGACTTGAATGAACGTATAGCAATGAGGGCTAACAAGCCTGAAGACTTGAATTAACGTATAGCAACGAGGGCCAACAAGCCTTGAGACTTGAATGAACGTATAGCAACAAGGGCTAACAAGCCTAGAGGCTTGAATGAACGTATAGCAACAAGGGCAAACAAGCCTTGAGACTTGAATGAACGTATAGCAACGAGGGCTAACAAGCCTGAAGACTTGAATGAACGTATAGCAACGAGGGTTAACAAGCCTGAAGACTTGAATGAACGTATAGCAACAAGGGCTAACAAGCCTAGAGACTTGAATGAACGTATAGCAACAAGGGCTAACAAGCCTGGAGACTTGAATGAACGTATAGCAACGAGGGCTAACAAGCCTAGAGACTTGAATGAACGTATAGCAACGAGGGCTAACAAGCCTGGAGACTTGAATGAACGTATAGCAACGAGGGCTAACAAGCCTAGAGACTTGAATGAACGTATAGCAACGAGGGCTAACAAGCTTGGAGACTTGAATGAACGTATAGCAACGAGGGCTAACAAGCCTAGAGACTTGAATGAACGTATAGCAACAAGGGCTAACAAGCCTAGAGACTTGAATGAACGTATAGCAACGAGGGCTAACAAGCCTGGAGACTTGAATGAACGTATAGCAACGAGGGCTAACAAGACCTAGAGACTTGAATGAACGTATAGCAACGAGGGCTAACAAGCCTGGAGACTTGAATGCAAGTAATATTTAGAAGTCACGCGTGAATAAAAATAAAGACGGGACAAAAGTTAGAGATAAATATCAAAGTATACAATATGGCCTTATTAGCACAAATACCTTTTAAATTAACCTAGCGCGTTTCACATCAAGCTTAATAACGGTTCTATCTAAAGCGGTGGTTTCAAACTCAAACTAGTCAAAGGGCTGGATTTACAAACGCGAAGAGTGTTGCGGGTCACAGACTATAGAAACATTTTTTGTTTTTTAGCACCACGTCTTACTACCCGTGATTCGAATCTCGATCCCCCTGCCATCGGCAGTCTAGTCTACTGCGGCCACCAAAGCGGGTAGAAACATGTTAAATTAAATTTATTCTATACTTTTATTTTTGCATCGCGTTTTACTGTCCATCCGGACTATACACATTTTAATCACGCTAGTGGGTAAGGGATAGACATTAAATAATTTAAAGAAAAAACATTTAAACTCATTTTAATTTCCATCTAAGAAGAAACACCCCTGAACCCTGACCTCTCCAACATCGGAAAACTAGACAAGACGATTCTGACGTTTAATCTGCGTGCCCACCGATGTAAGTCTATGCTTGCTATTCTCTGCAATGTATTTAAAAACATTTATGTGCATTAAGAATGTTTAAAAACTTTTATTTTCCAGAGAAATATTCGAATCGATATTTAAATAAATGGTACGGCGCACCGCACAGACTTTCTCTCTCTTTCTATAAACTCGTAAGATTTCTGAACGGAATAATGTACATTGTATCATCACCACTACACATAAGAACACGCATAAAATAATATACAATGATATAGAATCAATGAGAAAAGAGGCGCATCTTTGTCCACCTAAGA